>MDKH01052824.1:0-48349 GCA_005239495.1 Nicotiana undulata
GACTCAGCTATAACCAATCTCATCCAAGTATATAACTTAATAAAAACAATCCTCAACTGGAAAAAACTTATTACATGTCCTTTATCAAATATTTTCAACAATTGAATAACTTCAAAAATGAAATCTTCTTCATAACACAATGAATATCAAAGAAAAACATGTACTACATCAAACCGACGCACGGTCATGCTTGAAAAATAATATATAGGTACTCGTCACCTCACCTATACATTGAGCATGATAAAAACAATTAGCACATATGACTCAACACTTATTCCCTCAAGCTAAAGTTAGGCCAAACACTTACTTCGACTCCAAGAATGCAAATCAAGCCTCTATCACTGCTTTTCCTCTCGAACTCGACTTCGAAACGATCGTATCTAGACATAATCGACTCAATAATATTAATAAAGGCTAAACAATACAATTCCCTAGCCTAATTATAGAATTTCCAACATTCTTCAAAAAATTCCAAAATTCGACCCCGAGCCCGCTTGGTCAAAACACGAGGTACGGACCAAAACTCGATCACTCATTCTCCCACGAGCCGGAATATACATTTTGTTTTGAAATCCAACCCCAAAACGAGGTATAATTCCAAAAAATTCAAAAAGCCCTAATTCTACCCAAAACCCCAATTTCTACCCTTAAATTCCATGATTTTATGCCTAGAATCTATTAATTGTTGATGAAAATGGAAGAAAATGGAGTTAAGATCACTTACCTATGAAGCTATGGTGGAAAAGCTCTTCAAAATCGCCTATGGGGTGTGGGGAAGAAGGAGGGTTGTGAAAATTGGGAGAAAATCCTGTAACTATTCTGTTTTGGGTCTTTTAAAAATCACTGGACAATTACACTATGCGTTCGCGACCCCTTGGCCGCGTTCGAACAGGGTTAGCAGGTCTGACCTATGCGTTCGCGTTCCAAGGGCCACGTTCGCACAAGCCTAGCACTACCCAGTCCCCCAGAACCCTTGTATAGCTGTGCGTTCGCGTCCCTAACCCCCGCGTTCGCACAATATACCCCAACTACCCCTCCGCGTTCGCACCTGGCATGGTGCAATCGCATAGAATACCCTGGCCCCCAATCCGCGATCGCATCCTTCAGGGTGCATTCACACCCTTCAGGGTGCATTCGCACTGACCAAAAACTACCCTGACCCCCAACTCTCAATTACCCTGTGCGTTCGTACTCCCATGAGTGCGTTCTCATAGGGTAAATCCCTAGACACCTGAAATAACTCAAAAACATAAGATTTTTCCTAAGTTTTGCACCCCGACACCTACCCAAAACTCACCCGAGCCCTCGGGGTTCAAAATCAAGTATACACACAACCTCAAAAATATCCTACGGACTTATTCGAGTAATCAAAACACCAATATAACATCATAAACACTGAATTAAGCCTCAAAATCTATAAAAATCCTCCAAACTTCATTAACTTTTAAATTTCCATTTTTAGTCCGAATCATATCAAACTGAGTCTGTTTCTTACCAAATTTCACAGATAACTAACATAAGACATATTTAACCTGTCCCGGGCTCCGGAACCATAATACGGGCCTAGTAACACAGGTTTCACATCAAAGTTCATTTTCAAAAGCCTTTATATTTTTTAGAAAATAATTTTCTTTAAAAATTTATTTCTCGAACTTGGGACTTCGAAATTCGATTTCGGGCATACACCCAAGTCCCATATTTTCCTACGGACCCTCCGAGACCGTCAAATCATGGGTCCGGGTCCGTTTACCAAAAATGTTGACCAAAGTCAGCTTTATTCAGTTAATTATTATAAATTCAACATTTTATCAATTTTCCACATAAAGGCTTCCCAGCTACGCGCCTTGGGCTGCGCACACACATCAAGGTGAGATTAAAGGAGGCTTTCAGGGCCTCGGAACACAATTTTGATGACCTTTTGGGTCATCACACGTTCATTAGCCATGATAGGTGCCACTTTATTATGGAGTGCATACAATGTTATTGTGAGACTGTTGTTACAAGACCATTTCTTCTTTAGGTGACTGTGCTTAGGTTGAAGCTTTCTTCCTTATTTCCTCAGCTAGTCTTTCATTGTAGTACTTTGGGAAGACCCTCTGACTCTTTTAAAGTAGCGAGCTTTTTACTTCGTATACCCAATAGAATTTTTGATATCCTTCCTCGCCTATAATTATCCGTAGTTACTTACCTCCACGCCCTTGTACTTGTAGGGTTGCTTCTGAACGTGATATTTTGACTATCTTCCCAGTGGCATTCTCTTTTATTTCCATAATACTCATATGATACCTTTAACTACCCGACTCCTATCTGAATATTTCTCAAGGATCATGATCTCATAACAACGAGGCTAAATTAACTATATTGGGTTTTATTATGTTTAACTTGCACGATCTGTTGATTTGTATGTATCATCTTGTCTAGCCATAACTAGGCCCTTCCTGAATCAACTACTAACTACTTGTTGGCTAATTCTTATACCAATATTCCGCGTAATCTTTCTTTGGTCATTTCCTTTGTCTTAACTTCCATCCCGCACTGGCTCCTTATCTATCAATAACATCTAGGGCAGGAACCTTTACCTCCTCTCCTTGACATCGTGTTTGCATAATGTTCTGGAATCTTAGCATATCGGTAGGATTTGAATAACTACAATTCTCATCCCTTTCTCATTTTTATCGCGTTCTTCCTTTACCATTCCATAGTTACTAGAACTACTTAATTATAACTTAATGTCACATCGCTCCATATTCCCCTATTAGAGGAGTACTAAGACTTAGTTCTATGATGATCTACGTATAGATGTTTTACCTCTTCATTTTTTGTGTCTTTTCACATCATCGATGATCCTTACTTGCCTTGCGGTAATCTTTCTATACCAAGGATAACGAAATTTCCTTACTCGTGATGGTGACACTTAGTGTAACTGGCACATACAGTCCCTTAAGCTTAACTTTGCTCACATTGCTTGCTTTAGGGAAGCATCCTCCTGAATGACCTTTAAAGGTTATTCTTCTGTCATCCATTCTATTATTGCCGGAACGCAATATCTGAAATTCTCATGATGCCGACTATTGCAAATCACTCAGTCCCTGATTCGTGTTTAGTTTATCTTGTTCACCAGCCCATACTGATTTTCATCACTCTGCGGTTTAACTTTTCCTTCTGGTAATCACGTTAGAGTCACGAACGTCTTTCTCGAAATGAGGACATGACTTTATGACCTATACTCTTTTTTTGCCTCAAGTCCTGTCACCTCTCGTATTTTCCTTCCCTTGTCTATAGACTCTATACTATCTACTGTAGCCATTCATGTATCACATCCTACTCATTATGCTTCATTAACTCTCTTCTTATTTCCTTGATAACATCTCTGTCTATCAGTTTATTATGAAAACTTCAACAAGAAATCCTCTTGCTTTTAGCTCCCACTGCTCCATCCACTGGATCTTCTTGTTGCCTAACATTCTTCCTCTACTAGGGATGGGAGCCATACTAAGGTAATATTTATCCCTTCCAGGATTCCAGCGCCTGTCTTTGTAAAAGCAAAAATTTGAACATTCTAGTATTCATATCTAGATGAACTATTCTAGAGTGCACCATCGGGGTGTCTCACAAGGAGATCTATTAGCAAATTTGCAATATTCTTCAGAAATGTCAACTGACGCGAACAATCCATCCATCATTTTGGGTTACTCTAACCCCAGTGGGATCCTGATATCCCGTCCTTCTCTCAAACCATATTTGTTAGCTCCCATAGGGAATAACTGAGATGTGTGTGGACAATTATACATACCTCTGTCATTGTTGAAGGTAACTGAAAATGCTTATATCTCTCTTCCTAAATTTTAGATAATGATCATCTTCACTAATTGGGTACCTCGTAACCTTCTTCATACTGCTTCTTTTACTTGTTGAATCTTGTACCTTCTGATTGTCTCGTTGCTTTTTACCATATGGGTGGATAGATAAACTTGCCTTAAGGCTCCTTATCAAGAAGCTTACACGTCTTAGTAAACACATAGTCTGCTGAAGACCTCACATTTACTCATCATAAGCATGATGCAAAATCAAGTCCCTCTGACTTAACTCTTCCACAGACACATTCAATCTCTTACCAACTGTCTTTCTGGATGCCAGTATCATCTTATTACGAATAAAATAGAAGTTGGGAGTTTGAATTCTGATAAGTGAGATATACCACATGATCTAGAGTAAGAAGAAAAAGTGATAGTTTTAAAGGCCTTATAGCCTCCTGCTTATAAGTGTGGTGCACAACACAACCATAAGCAAGACTCTACTAGACACGCCTTATAGACTCCCTAGGACATAACTGCTATGATACCAATTTTGTCACGACCCAAACTGATGGCCACGATGGCACCCAGTACCTTACTCAAATGAGTACCAACATAACGTATCTTTTTGTATCACACTATAATAGGTAAATGAGAAGGATATGCTGTCGTGGGATAACTAGAATAAAACATGTAATACCAACTTATAAATAAGACATCGGGCCTATAAGACCAAAATGATCACTCGTACACTGAACATAGGCTGACAAGGCCATTCAACCTTTTACGTACATGACATATATCTACAAGACTCTAAGAGTAGATAAATACCATAAAGGTCGGGACAGGGGCCCCGCCATACTAAACAATACACATCCAAATGATACTGACCAAATAAGCAACTATGGAGAAAATGGAGCGCACCAATATCTGCGGCAGAGATGATAGCCTACTTTGAGGACTCTCGGCCTGTCTATCGGTACATGGGGGAATGAAACGCAACTCCCCCAGGCAAAAGGGACGTCATTACAAATAATGTACCGAGTATGTAAGGAATGAAAATCAATAAATAATAGACATGAGAGAAACATGGAGTAAAAGACTCGACATGTAAGTCTGAATAGCTCTTTGAATCATTTCATATTTATAATGTCAAGCATATGCGTATAAATGTCATACCATGCATAGGTATATGCGTACATAACATCATCAAGCCTATGAGGGCATCCCATCACATCATCTCGTCCACTGTGGGCAAATAAACAACGTATATTAGCTTATCAGACGGTGGTGCACACATAACGTCGTAACCTTTCCCATATTCCATATATATATATATATATATATATATATATATATATATACTAATATATAACGCAATCTGGTCAAGGGTTAATGTGCATGTATAAATGGATAAAATGCATAAGAATTACGTTAATAAGATTTTTTATACCTTTGATTAATGTCATGAAGGAAACTTTATCAACTTACGTATTTTCTGAGACCCATGAATAGGCAATAGAATAATAGGACACCTGGGGAATCAAGAACATAGGCATATCTAGTATTTCTATTAATAAATTCATTTATGAAAATTTTGCATTTGCTCATTTAGTTTGCATCGTATGGATCATGCCAAGAGGGAAAAATGGATAGCCTTAACATACCTGAGTTGATTCTCTTGACAATCTATCTAACACATGTCTTTTGCGAAAACACATAACGACGGATTGAAGTAGGGAAAAATTCGTATGATATTCTTGAGAAAGATTTTACCGTGCTCTCTTAGAATTGCAAATCCCGTTGCTATTACGTAGTATAGCTTTGTCTGAAATTTTGTTGAAGCAAAATCACGTTGCCAATCTATCTCACTTTGTGAATTTGATCATAATCTTGTGTATGGCTTTTGTTAAAGCTTCATCCATACATTTGTAGTTATAAGAATTTCATTTTGTGAATTAGTGAGTTCTCTTAACCTTTGGGAGTGGGCCCCACTTTAGGACCGGATTATGCCACCTATACTTTAGCCAAAAGAGTCACCAATTGGGCTTTGAGACCTTCCTTACTTGCTTCCACGTTGGGGTGATGCCCCCCTCTTAATCTTATCCCCCAAACATCTTAACTAATTGTTAATCTTCCACTAAAATCAATAATTACCCAATTATCCACATAATTAAGAATTATCTCAAATTACTTATAATATTACTCACTTTTAACACACTTTATAAGTCTTACTATCATGGTCATATGGAACCTTTTAGGCACTAGTCCATAAATATGGGGTATTTTAGCTTGGACCGTATTTATCTCAAAATGTCAAACATCAACGAAATTCATTGTTTCGATTTGCTTACACTCTCACATTCACGAATTCACTTATCACTTGTTTGAAATAGCATAATGCTTATAATCTCAAAATAATGTCATTCCCGAACATACGTTGATTAACTTACAACGAAACATTAACATACGAAAATGCAAAATGTAACATCTCATTTCTGAGCTTCATCAATTTACTTATGGCGTACTTTCACGTACGAAAACATGGGGTGTAACACCATTCCCCTCTTTGGAACATTCGTCCTCGAATATTGACTGATGAACTTATCATTATCATAACCTATCACTCTTGAGAATACTTTAATACTCTCCTTTCCATTTAGGCAATTGTTCTGTGAATAAATCCAAAGTCTTGGGTATTCCCACCTGTAGGTCTCTTTCTCACACCATGACCTGTGGTCGGAATTCTTCCAATATCGTATCTCTTGCTACCTTCTTTCATGCAGCCTGTAACGACTTTTTCCTTATATGTGCGCCTATGCGACTCTTCCCTCCAGCTTTTAGCCAATATCTAGGCCTTACTTTGTAAACATATATAGAGCTTGGCAAGATGTCCCTCTGGGCATATATATGTATACTGAAGTTCTTCGCTAGACACTTTGTTGAACTCATGAATATAGCTATATATTATCTCATAGACCCAATTATCTATGAGTATGACTTAATTGCATCTAGGTAGGTCACACTATACCATAAATTTACTTATGGCGTACTTTCACGTACGAAAACATTGGGTGTAACATCATCCCCACCTTGGAACATTCATTCTCGAATGTTGGCTGCTGCACTTATAATTATCATAACCTATAGCTCTTGTGAATACGTTAATACTCTCCTTGCCATCTAGGCCAAGTGTGATAATGAAGAGGCCGAGAGGTTCGAAGCCAAGGCCAAAGAGAAGTACCAGCCCAAGGGTTCAGATAGCGAGCTAGGTTCTAATGAAGATTAGGCAGGGAATGCCTTAGTTTTTGTTTCTCTTTACCCGCACATTTTGTACATTGGGTCAGTTTTCTCGTGCCTCTGCAAATATTTTTTGGTAAATATATGAAATTATCCTTTGCTATACATTTTGTTCTTTTAAATTTCTAGCATTTTCTTAGGACTTAGAATATATAACTTGTATCTCAGATTTAGTATGACTAATATGTCATCGTTGCCTTAGCATAAATTTTTCCATCGCTCAAATTGTTTGACTTTCAAAAGCCCGAACAAGATCTTTGTCAAATAACGGCTCCGGGTTGCTTTGACTTCAAATGATCTAACAAAAATGAAACGAAGGCTTAATTTCAGGTATTCAATTGATTTATTTGGACATAGTTAGTCTTTGCCAAAGGTGACCTTGTCCTTGGCTAATATTCAAAGCCGATTGATTTAATCAAACGGGACATAGTCTTTGTAGGCTTAAAATGTGTATGGACCTTACGTTTTATATTTACGAACTCAGAAGTCTCCGAGTCATTTAGGCATTGGGGTTGAAGCCCTAATGGCTTCAGACCTTAAGTTGGCAGTAGCCTTATGTATTTAGTTCGTGCCTCGTAGGCTTTGTTCCATCGGTATTTTGTGACCCGATTTGCCTGGTCATATCGTCAGACGCCAGTCTCCGGTTCAGAGTGACCCGTAGACTTAGGGGTCTTTAAATAATTGTGCACGACCTTGTGGACTTTTATTGCGTTTGGGGTTTTTGAATGATGCTTGTAGGATTAGAAGGTTTTGAACCCAATATTTATTCTACGTGATATTATAATAACATGGCTCATGTAAACATGAACTGATGAAGTATAGAAAGTAAATTTCTCACTTTATTACTTCGAATGTAGTGTAAATAGTCGAAGATACAAAAACTATCTGCCATGGCAAGAATGAACTATCCGGGCACAATTGATTTGATCATTTGACCATTATAATAAATTATATTATTCAAGCTTTGTCTTTCAATGTCTAATAAATTTGTCTTCGAAATTTTTGAACTCAGATCATCGAATCTTGACTCGGGGTGTGATAGCCTCAAATTCGAGGGCTCAAGAACTTTTGATCCGATGCAGGAAGTACCCAGTCCTTGACCAGTCTTCAAAACTAAAGCAACACGCTTCATGTTGCTTCGTTAAAAACTTACCGTAAAACCCACTTCGGGAAAAAACCAGGCGAAGTAAAAAAGAGCGCAACACGTGCTTTCAGACCTAACTTTATGAACCTTGGACTTGACTTCGATTGAGTACCTGCACGGGTTAGTTTGAAGGATATTAAACCTCATAGAAAATTTAGTATTCATACCTTAGCAGTAGGCCTATTTTAAGTATGCCACATTCCAGTTGTTTTGCTGTTGTATTCCACTTTTTGACTCAAGCTGGTATGTGCCCTTTCCGATTATACCGCTGGCAATGTATGGTCTTTCCCAGTTCAAGCCTAATTTCCCGTTATTTAGTCTTTTGTTATGCAGTGTGACTTTTCTCATGACTAAGTCCCCAACTTGGAAGTGTCGAAGGTTTTCCATTCGGTTGTAATGTATTAACATCCGCTGCCTTTGAGCTGCTAACTGGACCAGGGCGACTTCTCGCCATTCATGCACTAAATCTAAATTTGTGGTCATGTCCTTGTTGTCTGATGTTTTCGTAGAATATTTGAACGTCAAGCTCAACTCATCTAATTCTACTGAAATCAATGCCTCTACCTCGTAGACAATAGAAAACGGTGTTTCGCTGGTACTCGACCTCAAGGTTGTTCGATATTCCCACATGACCTTGGGCAGAATTTCCTTCCACCTTTGTGTTGAATCGCTCAATGTTTTCTTCAGGTTCTGCATTATGATCTTGTTTGCCGAATCTGCTTGACCTTCGCACTCGGGTGATAAGGGGTCAACAAAATCTTTTCAATTTTGTGTTCTTCAAAGAACTTATTGACCTTGTTGTCGATAAATTGTCTCCCGTCATCACATGTAATTTGAATTGGTATCCCAAACCAGCAGATTATGTTATCCCAGATGAAGCCGATAACCTCCTTCTCTCTAACTTCCAAAATGCATGAGCTTCAACCCACTTGGAGAAGTAATCATTCATAAGCAAAATGTAATGGGCCTTACCGGGTGCCCGTGGTAAAGGATATACTATATCCATTCTCCACTGCGTGAATGACCAAGGGGAAAGGACCGGATGGAGCAGCTCCCCCGACTGATGGATCATCAGGGCATGCCTCTGACATTCGACACACTTTAAAACGAAATATTTGGTATCCTTCTCCATTTCGTTCCAATAATACCCGACTCTGATTAGTTTCCGAAACTACGATTCTGCTCTCGAATGGTTTTCGTAGGTCCCCTCGTGGACTTCCCTCATCACATAATTGGTCTCCTCGGTCCCAAAACATCTTGTTAATGATCCAATAAATAATCTCCGGTACAGTTTGCCATCAACCAAGCAAAACCAGACAGCTTTAGTTCGAAGGGACCTCGATTCTTTAGGGTCCGATGATAGTTTCCCTTTCTGAAGGTAGTCCACGTATTTGTTTCGCCAATCCTAATTCAAACTTTTTGAGTTTACCTCGGTGTAACCGACCTCTATTACCGAGCTAATGAATTGCACCACTATTTTGGATTTGAATTCTTCGAAGTCTACTGTCAATCCTAAATTAGCCAATGCATCGGCCTCACTCTTCGTTTCTTGAGGTACGTGATCTAGCTTCCATTCTTTGAGTCGATGTAACATTACTTATAATTTCTCTAAGTATCTCTGCATCCGATCTTCTTTCACTTCGAATGTTCCATTGACCTAGTTAACTACGATGAAGGACTCACACTTGCTTCAATAACCTTGGTCCCCAAGCTTTTAGCCAATTCTAGACCTGCAATCATTGCCTCATATTTGGCTACATTTTTGTCAATTTCACATTTCTAGTTGATTTCCTTATTGTGTTACCGTGGGGGGTTTTAGTACAATACCAAACCCGGACCCTTTGGCGTTGGAGGAACCATGCGTGAATACTAGTCCCCATGGTGATTAATAGTTCTATATCGACCTCAGGGATCATGGCCGTGTGAAATAGGCCACGAAGGCTTCTAATATCTGGAACTTTATAGTTGTTCGGGGTTTTTATTGAATATCATACATTGTTGTATTCAGTATCATACTTTCTAAACTCTACGATCTACTTTGCTAGCTCTCCTCAAAGATTGGGTTTATGCATGACATTCCTTAATGGGTACAAGGTCACGACACATATAGGATGACACTGAAAATATGCTTTTAGTTTCCTAGATACACTTAGCAAAGAAAGCGACAATTTATCTTGGTGTGGATACCTCATTTCAGCATCACCTAGGATATTACTAACATAATATATAGGGAATTTCATACCTTCTTCTTCCCAGATCAGGACAACACTTACTTCTATCTCGGACACTTCCAATTAAAGGTATAGCTGCTCGTTCGCCTTCCGGGTGTGCAGCAAGGGAGGGCTTGATAAGTATTGCTTGAGTTCCTCCAAGGCTTTTTGACATTTCGAGGTCAAGGCGAAGTCACTCTTTTTCTTTAGTAACGAGAAAAATCAATGGCTTTTATCCGACGACTTGGAAATGAAACGGCCCAATGCGGCTATTCGCCCGGTTAGTCTTTGCACTACCTTGACGTTGTTAACCACAGTGATGTCTTTTATGACATTTAACTTATCTAGGTTGATCTCTACTCCCCGGTTAAACACCATGAAACCAAGGAACTTGCCCGAGTCAACTCCGAAGGCACACTTCTCTAGGTTCAACTTCATATTGTATTCCCTTAGTATGTCGAAGGTTTCATGCAAATGCCTCAAATGGTCATTTGCTCGTAGGGACTAAACTAGCATTTCATCAATATAAACCTCCATTTATTTCCCTATTTGTTCCTCGTAACATTCGGTTATGTTGCACCAGCATTTTTTTAACCCAAAGGGCATCACATTATAACAATAAGTACCGAACCTAGTTATAAAAGAGGTTTTCTCTTGGTCCTCTGGGTCCATCCATATTTGGTTTTACCCAAAATTGGCACCGAGAAAGCTCAATGTCTCATGCCCTATCGTCTCATCGACCATTCGATCGATGTTAGGCAAAGGGAATGAGTCCTTTGGGCATGCCTTATTCAAGTCCTTGTAATCTACACACATTTTAAGATTATTTCCATTTTTGGGTACGACCACTACGTTAGCTAACCAATCTGGGTATTTGATTTCCTGAATGGAACCTATTTTTAAAAGTTTAGATACCTCGTCCTTAATGAATGTGTGTTTGATCTCAAACTGTAACCTCCTCTTCTGTTTAACCGGATGGAATCTCGGATCCAAACTCAGTTTGGGAGTTGTCATCTCTAGTGGAATTCCTATCATATCTAAGTGGGACTAGGCAAAACAATCGGCATTAGATTTAAAAAAATCAATGCATTTTTCCTGAGTTTTGGGGTATCCCCATGCCAAGGTATACCTTTCTATCCGACATATGCTCGAATAATAGGATTTGTTCCACTTCCTTGATTGTCGACTTGGTTGCGTCGGTGTCATCAGGTTCCACGAAGGATCTTGGGACCTTGAAGTTATCTTCCTCATTTGTTGTATATTATTCCCATTTTTCCGGCTCAGTCGGGGCTGAGACCTGTGATTGTTATTTGGTGTCTTACTCTTCGGTGGTCCCCTATCCTTTGATTTTGTGGTCACAAGTATTTGGATTACTTCCTCGACAGTGAACATCTCTTTTGCGGCCAGTTGTTCCCCGTGAATTGTTTTGATTCCATCTGGGTTTGTAAATGTCAACACTTGGTGCAAGGTCGATGGCATTGCCCTCATGCTATGAACCCATGGTCTTCCAAACAAGGCGTTGTACCTCATGTCCCCCTCGATCATATAGAACTTTACTTGTTGAGTGGTCCTGGCCGTGTTGACCGACAGAGTGATTTCTCCCTTTACCGTGTCTCATGCCATATTGAATCCGTTCATCACCCGAACAATTGGCACGGTCTGGTCGAATAGCCCAATTGATCCATGACTCTCCATCGGATGATGTTGGCTAGGCTACCTGGATTAATTGACACATGCTTAACTCGAGATTTATTAATAAGTACAAATATTACTAGTGCATCATTGTGAGGTTGAATGATGCACTTAGCATTCTCATGGCTAAATGAGATGGAGCCTTCCGGAACATAAGCTGGAGTTCGTTTTTCTCTTATGATGGAGACTTTGGTACGTTTCATCATCGGCCCTTGGGGAACGTCTACCGCTCCGATAATTATATTAACCATATATTGGGATTATTCCTACTTGACTTGCTTGTTAGCATCCCTGTTCCTGAAATGATTTTTGGCTCGCTAGCTTAGGAATTCCCGAAGGTGCCCATTATTGAACAAACGAGCCATTTCTTCCCTTAACAGTCGACAATCCTTGTTCTATGACTGTGAGTACCGTGATACATGCATATCAAATTATGTTCCCTTTATGCCGGATCGAACTAAAGTGGCCTCAGCCATTTGGTCTCCTTGATGCGATCGATGGCTAACACTATGCTTGTTGCATCTACGTAAAAGTTATACTCTGATCAGGGCATCTCTAACTTCGAATGATTTGTCGAGCCCGTTTCAATTAACCAACCCTCTACTAATGAACCCTGATCATTTCTTCTTTTGTTCCTGGTCGAATAGTGACTGGGTCCGTTTCCCCTTCTATCTGGGTTGTAAGATTGGTATCAATCTCAGCGTGGCCTGATTCCTGATCCACTACTCATTTAGACTTGTCGTTCACTCTACCGGGATAAACCGACCCCGAAGAGGTCCCTAATTGGGCGTCCTTGAATCTGATCTTTGAGTGATACCTATTGTGAACATGGGCCCAAGTAACTTCGAGATATTCTACTAAATGTTTCTTCAGTTTTTGAGACACTACCGAACTTCGTGGGTTGATTCCCTGAGTAAATTCCTGAATGGCCAAATCGTTCACAATCGGTAGTAGGTCCATCCGTTCCATTTGGAACCTTGACACAAATTCCGTGAGTATTTAGTTGTCCCTCTGTTTGACTTTAAGCATGTCTAATTTCCTCGTCTCAACTTTAATGTCTCCAACATGAGCTTTAACAAAGGCATCTGAAATCATAGAAAATGATTCAATAGAGTTTTGAGACAAATTATGATACCATATCATTACTCCTTTGGATGTAGTTTCCTCAAATTTGTTCAGCAACACCGACTCGATCTCATCATCCTCGAGATTGTTTCCTTTTAAAGTGCATGTATAGGAGGTCACATGCTCATTGGGATCTGTGGTCATATTGTATTTGGGAATATCAGGCATTCGGAACCTTTTCAGAATCGGCTTTGGTGTCGCGCTCGAGGGGAGGGGGGAGGCTTCTGAATGAAGTTTTGGAATCCGGTTCCTTAACTATCGGATGTGCCTCCCCCCCTCCAGAATCTGATCGACCCTCGAGTTGTAAGTTTCCACTTTCTTATTATTTGCCTCTATCTTCTTTTCATTGGATTCTACCCGTTTTTTTATTGCCTCAAGCATTTTCATCACTTCGGAATTTTCCCCAGATACTGACCCGTTGATATCTGTGACAACCCGTTCTTCCCTCTAGGTATCTTTTCCAACCCACTCGGGTTCAGCTGTGTTGTGTGCGCGATTTCAGTTCTGCAACTATCCTATAGAAACTTGTTGGGCTTGCAACATTTCAAAAATCAAACGTAGGCTAACTCTATCGCCTCCCCTTCAGGTGCCTCGCTAACTGATGGCCGAGTTGCTCCGTGAATGTTGTTAATGGGATCAGCCAATAGTTAGTGTTGACAACAAACTGTGAATTGGTATCGACTGGATCAATGATTGGTACACCATTAGGGTTGACAGGGGTATGTTGTTGCTCGGCACCCTGTTGTTATTTTCACCGCGGGGGCCTAATTCGGTGTTGTTATTTTCACCATTAGGGTCGACATGGGTATGATTGAGAATCTGACATATTGAATAGTCCCAAAACCAAACTTCAAAGATTAAGTGTAAAATAGTGTGTGTTATCAAGATTTGTATTAATTTACCACTTCTATCCTTAGCCTCATGGTGGGCGCCAAACTGTTTACCCCTTAAAACACAAATGATCAAAGAACGGTAAATAGTTGAACTAAAATGAGATAAATCAACCAAACCAAAGTGATGTAGTAATTAAGTCTTGTGTTTAGCTTAAATGCCGATGGATGGTCTCGATTTAGTCCTCGAGATAGAGCTCGTATCTGAATAAACGAGTGAAAAACTGAAGAACACTTAAAACAATTGCTGAGAGACAAAGTAAATTTTATTGTCTTGTTATACGTGAAAGCAGTCCACAAAAAATGAAGGGGTCCTCTTCTTTATATAGTAGAGGATATTTAACCCTAGTACAAGTCTAACTAAGGTAAAAGTCTTTTCCTTCCTTCTGTCCCACGAAAATAAGTTCCGCAACCAATACCGAGCATGATCTGTGCACAATACCCAACTCATAAGGGATATTCGGGCTCCTCATTTGCCTCCTTTAGCCGCCCTTCCTTTACCCTCGATTCTTCACCTCACTCGAACTTGTTTCCTTCCGAGTTCAGCCGTGCTCGAGACTCGTTATATCATTCGTCTGTTCTTAGTCCCAATCTGTGGATATCTTTGGTTTCACCCGAGCCAGTAACTAGCAACGTCGTTCCTCGATTCACAACAAAAAATCTAGGGTAATGCTATCTTCGATTTTATCCATATACACATACAAAAAACAATTTTTATACGAAAAGGATAACTTTTATGAAAACATTGTGGTTTGTTATGCTACATTATCCCTACTCAAAGATGCAACCATCAAGGATGGAGTCACCACAAACGAGGTACCACATGGAATTTTCAAGTATACTCATTAGTATGGATGGTGATGATTGGAAAATAGTGTCTTTCACGGAGAAAGAAGATGAACTTTCCCAGGCCCAAGTTGTTTACCCGTAAGATAATACAATTGAATTTGTAACGTAGTTTAGTGACACGTGAATTAATTTGATCATATAATATAAAATAAATAATAATAAAAATAAGATTATTAAAATAGCTTGAAGAAAATAAAAGCTTGACTATGGACTAGCTTCTCCGAAAGCAGTGGTAGGAACAATATTAAGAACAAAAGAGAATAGAGAAATTAGATATAATAAGAGCAGATTTTAGCTTTTGTGTATAGATGATTTTTCATGTCCTACCATGTATACAAATTATCCTATTTATAGCTCTATTCAGGGAGACAAGATCCCCAAATAAAGCTCTTCTTTAATGCGAATAAATCCTCTCTTGATGACTGCATAACAGTTGAACATTAATAAGAGATTCATTGTAATAATTGTTCATTAAATACTGTTTTTTTCTAAATGATGTCTTCCTTTCAAATCTTCGTTCTCGGCTTTAATGCTTTCGAAACTTATTCAGTACCAGTCACATGTTTGTATCCAATATCAACTATTTTATGACTCATATTTTACTTGTCTTTACTTCCACGTGTTAACTCGTCAAGCATCCATATGTCATTTATCAATTTTACCCCATACACAAGCCTACTCCACCTCAGGCATCAGAAGCTATTAATGTAAGATTTTCAATCAAGAGACTGATAAGTATCTCAACTCTAAAAAATTTAAATATATGGGTAAGGATCCCCTACATAAATCTAATATAGAAAGAAGGCTCCCTTCATATAATACCAACTTCATAGTCTTCTCAAAATCTATTGTTTGCATCACATAGTTAACCCAAACTATTATTGATCTAAGGCGCCAATAGTCTTCTTAATGTTTTAGAATACTATTGTAACCTGTAAAAAAAAATCTTCTAGATCCTGGAGGAAAGGTCTTGAAATATCGTGAGGGAACCTCTGAATAATACATAGCCTTGCTAAAATCCTTCTTTTCTTTCAAAAATATTTTCTGAAATCCTATTTTCTCAAATGACGAACTTATCAGTGAAATTAGTAATAACACTCATAAGTTCATTATTATTCCAAGAGGAATGGGAAATATTCACAAAGCCCAGATGTGTGATACTCTCTAACTTGATTGATCTCGAGTTTGAGCTGGTAGTGTTATTACTTAATTTTGGCAACAAAAAGGTGTAATTATACGGATATGATTTTGGAAGATAGGTCACAAAAGCGTTTGGATAGAAAGTGATTAATTTCTCATTCACATATACTCAACCTAATCATATTAAGACCTTTAGATCTTATTTTATGATTAGACCATGTGCTCTTACAACCTTTAAAGCTTAGGTCTAACATAATGCAATAATTAATATAATTCTAAAGTTTGGAGGCACGATTTAAGTTCATTAGATTACCTCCAAACTTTTTACTAGGCATTGTAAACCAACGAGTCCACACAAGAATAATTTCCGCACACTCCTCCGTGAACTTCTGTCTCTTTCTCGGCAGGGACAATTCCAAGGATATCAGGGTTAGATAGCTTCATCACATAGTCAGCCTCCAATGTCCCTGAACACAAAGCCAATGGCCCTTGAAATGACCTTCGGTATAATTGACTGTCAACAAGGCAATAACGAGCAACTTTAGTTGTAGCGCCTGGGAAGCTTTAGGATCTTCATGCAATTTTCCATGCCTTAGTTACTCTATAAAATTATTTTTCCAATCCCAAATCTGGTTAGTTGAGTTAACTTCGCAATACCATCCACATCTAGTGCCAAAGCAATATCTGAACACCTGCACCAGAAGAAACTCCCTTCATTTAGTAGATGATCCTAAATTGGCCAATGTGTCCGCCTCAACGTTCTCTTCCCTTGGGATATGAATAACCGACCACTCCCTGAATCGGGAAAGAAGAACTTGAACTTTATTCAACCACTGTTGCATGCGCTACTCTTCAGCATCAAAGATTCCGTATTACTGGTTTACTACCAGCTGGAAATCACATTTTACTTCAATCACCTTGGAGCCTAATTCCCGGGCTATCACGACCCAAATTGGAGGATCATGACTAGCACCCGGGCCATACTTGTTGAGCACCAACGTACATTTTATCTAACTTTCTTTATTTTCTTTAAGGGCCAAAGAGATCAATATAAGTGGTAGATATGCATTATGAACACCAAACAATGAAATATAATGGAATGAACATGCATAACATGGGATTGCAAGACTGCCAAGAAACTACATATAAGGTACGAGCTACAACGCTGCCATGAAAGACTATACGACAAAAATTAGCCAACAAGGCATACCAAACTTTACATGATCCGACAACTATCTATGAGCCTCTAAAGAAGAATAAGTGCTGCAACATTGCTAGAACAGGTCCCCGACATACCCATAATATCTATAACAAAAATGGATACCAAGACCACGACAAGTCCGAAGAAGGGATCTCACCAATAACCGCTGAACTAGAAATCCTACAATGGTGGGGGAGCAGCGTCTACCTGTCTATCAGGTCCTGCAGCATGACATGTAGCGTCCATAAATAAAAGGAAGTCACTACGAATAAAGTACTGACTATGTAAGGCAGGAAAGCATAAATAAGAAAATGTAAACTAGAATATACAACCTGTAACATCTGGGTACCTCTTAGGGCTACTGACATGAAATGAGTGAGACATACAATATATACATAAACCTTTAAAACATTCGCCTCTATGGGCATCATCATCATCATCATATCGTACACGGCCGTAATAGGCTCGGTAAAACGTACCCGACCACGTGGAGCTCGGTAAAAACCAACTGATCAGTGGTTGCACAATATGTGTCATACCCGGCCGACTATAGCGCAGCTCGGTAGAGTAAAATACATACGTATATATACAATGCATGCATGACTCATTGAAATCATATCACGAACCTTTCAGAGTGACGTAAGGTCGATATTGTACACATTATGAGGACTACATCATCATCAAGAATCTTATAAGAATCAGAAAGTACCAACAACATTGATAACATAAGAATAAGAGAAGAATCCTCAACACTAATTGTTCCATAAGAAGGGAAACGATGTAAGTACTGCTAGCTTCTAAGAGTAGAGTATCTTTGGAAGCTCGTTCATTGCATTATGTACAATTGGAGTCGTGCAAAGTAAGTAAAGGAATAGACTCTCATACCTTGTATATGTACTGACCAATCTCAAGCTATGAATATGCCATGACTCATTAATCTACAATAAGATAAATGACATTATCGTTATCGTTTAAGCGTCGTAACTATTATGTATCGATCATAACATATTTTACGATGAAACCGATAGCACCTCCCCTTTATATGAGACTTCACACAAGTCAAAAAAATCACCAAACACCCCAAAAAACATCAATAATAATTATATTGAGCCTCCCAAAACAGTCCACACACCACCTAATCACTTCATGCATAAGACGACCGCCGTAGTCGTGTCAAACGACCCGGAAAGTTTACGACGAACGACCAGAACATAACCCTAAATATATAGGGTGTTTATCCACACGCTTCCTACTCCAAAACTCCACAAAATAGTAGTAAAATACGTAGCCCAACAGCAACACAAAACAGTCCACAAAACAGTCCGCTACAAGTGAATAACTCGAACTAACCGCTTCCGATCACTGTCCCGTGAGTTCTTACAAGTATAGAACGAATTACCATGAATTTACAGCAGAAAAAAATGGATGAAAGATAGAATTAGACTTACCTTATTTTTTGGATAACTCATCCCTTCCCTTGGTTCTTCAAACTTTACGTTTTACCCCCAATTAGAACTTGAAAGAGAGGGAAAATCAATTAGGGTTTGTGGATAATTTTTGGGAGGAAGTTTGCAGGTGGTGGTTATTTGTGATATATAATGAGGTTTATATTTCGGGAGATAACCCTTTAAATGTGCTCTTTGGACGACCTAAAATTGCCTATTTTTGGGCTATCATTTAACCAAGTAGGTGACACACCTACTTGTCACCTAGCAGCTTGTGCAGTCTCGCAACAATGGTTATATCTCTCTACTCCAATATCGTATTGATAAACGGTTTAATGCGTTGGAAACTAGACTCATAGATCTTCAATTTGGTGAGTAGATCCACGTAATTTCAAGTAGATTGGGAGAAAATCGTGATAACATTTGACCTAAAGTTTAAGTAAAATTATGAACATAAGTTGTGACAACTTTTGTTGACTTTTGTTTCATAACTCGTTTGACTTCAAGACTTATGCTATGGATATTATATGATTCGAATACTTTAAAACACGACCTCTTTTGAGAATATTAAGCACCCTTAGGTTTACCCAAAAATACGGGTTACAACATCCCTAATTTGTTTAACTTCTAATACTTATTAATCACCCTTATACACTCTTGTATCGTTTAAGACCAATAGGATTAACTTCTTATCATCTCAAAGAAAATCTCTTCCCATATTTACATCTATTAACTTATGGAATTAACCAATATACGTGAATATAGGTTGTAACAACCTCCCCCCTCTAGGAACATTTTTCCTCGAATGTAAGGGTTTATGGGGAGCCTAACTCATCGTGGATTCCAATGGATATTTCCGGCCGAGTTTTCCCCTATAAAATGGATACTAGCCAAACTTGCAAGCAGATAAACCCAACGTATAGTCTCACAAGGCCATACCAAGCATTAAGGATATGTAAATTATTTGTATATTACCATTTTGTATTAAGGAAGAGTATTCTCAAGCTACTAACCTCATAGAGCCATTTCATCTTCTAATGCGTCCTGCGTCCCCCCTGGATACTCGTTATCTTGAATCTGGAACAAGTAAGGGTATTTAGACTTCATCTCGTCTTTTTCTTCCCATGTAATTTCTTCTATGTTCTTGTTCCTCCATAATACTTTTACGGAAGCTACATCCTTTGTTAGCCACTGGCACTTCTTCATATGATAGATCCTCTGTAACTTGTACATATTTGGTAGGGACGACCCGAGAAGGGTCTCCAATACATTTCCTCAACATAGATACATGGAATACCGGGTGGAAAAAATCTAATTCGGATGGCAATTCTAACTCATAAGCAACCTGTCCAGTTGGTCGAAGCATTTTGTACGGACCGATATATTGCGGACTCAGCTTACCCTTCATCCCAAAATGCATAACTCCCTTCATCAGTGATATCCTCAGGAAAACCCAATCACCAAACTCAAACTCCAAATCACGACGTCAGACATCAAAATAAGACTTTTGCCTGCTTTGTTCCGTCCTCAGCCGCTATTGTATCAATTTCACTTTCTCAATGGCTTGGTGAATCAAATCTGGCCCATATAGTTCTGTTTCACCGACTTCAAACCATCCAAGTGGTGATCTACATCTCCTCCCGTATAGTGCCTTATACGGGGCCATTTTAATACTGGAATGGTAGCTATTATTGTAGGCAATTCTATGAGTGGAAGATGGTCATCCCAATTCCCCTTGAAATCCAGAATACATGCTCGTAGCATATCTTCAAGTGTCTGAATGGTACGTTCAGCCTGTCCGTCAGTCTGTGGATGGAATGTAGTGCTGAGATTCACTTGTGTGCCTAAACCCTTCTGAAATGACCTCCAAAAGTTAGCCACAAATTGCGCCCCTCGGTCTGATATAATAGATATCGGCACACCATGAAGCCTAACAATCTCCTTGATATACAACTTTGCATAATCTTAAGCTGTGTAAGTTGTCTTAACAGGCAGAAAATGGGCACATTTTGTAAGTTGATCAGCTTTCACCCATATGGAGTTAAACTTATGATAAGAGCGAGGTAATCCAATAATGAAGTCCATATTAATCACCTCCCATTTCAAGGTCGGAATCTCTATATTCTGAAGCAATCCACTGGGTTTCTGGTGTTTGATTTTTTCTTATTGACAAGTACGACACTGAGCTACAAATTCTGCAATAGACTTCTTCATGTTATCCCATTAGTACTGCTCTTTAACGTCATGATACATCTTTGTCGATCCATGATGGATGGAATATCGGGATTGATGAATCTCAATCATAATCTTCTCTCTCAGCCCTGCCACATCAGGCACACATAACCGACCCTGGTATCTCAGTACCCCATCTACTCCGATCTCAAAAGCCATAATTTTACATTATTGAATGCTCTCTCTCAATCGTACTAAGGTAGGATCTTCATATTTCCATGCTTTTACCTCGGCTAACAAAGATGATTCTGATGTATTCTGTACAGTAACCCCTCCGTCATTAGAGTCTAACAATCTAATTATCATATTGGCTAGCTGATGAAGCACTTTAGTCAACCCTTGTCTACTTGCCTCAATGTGTACTAAGCTTCCCATTGACTTACGACTGAGAGCGTTTGCCACAACATTGGCTTTACCGTGATTGTACAATATCTCGACATCATACTCCTTCAGTAATTCAAGCCACCTACGCTGCCTCAAATTCAACTCCTTCTGCTTGAAAAAACCTCTTGTGATCTGTGTAGATATCAACATGGACGTCGTATAAGTAGTACCGCCATATCTTCAAAGCATAAATTACTGCAGCCAATTCCCAATCATGGGTCCGATAATTCTTTTCATGCTTCTTCAATTGTCTTGATGCATAAGCAATCACCTTCCCATGTTGCATCAATATGCACCCTAAACCTATACCTGAGGCATCAGAATATACCACATAACCTCCTGTTCCTTCTGGGAGAGTGAGCACTGGCGCAGATGTCAATGAATTCTTTAACTCTTGAAAACTTTGTTCACAAGCGTTAGACCATTGGAACTTAGTATCTTTCTGTGTTAACTTAGTCAATGGTGCTGATATAGTGGAAAACCCTTCTATAAATGGCTATAATATCCTGCTAGCCCCAGGAAGCTGCGGACTTCTAATGGTGTTGTAGGTCTCGCCCAATACTTTACCGCATCGATCTTTTGAGAGTCGACACTAATACCCTCGTCAGATATAACATGGCCAAGGAATGCTACTGAGTTCATCCAGAATTAACATTTAGAGAGCTTAGCATATAACTTACGATCCTAAAGCGTCTGTAATACTATCCGCAAGTGGACAACATGTTTCGCCTCCGAACGAGAAAACACCAAAATGTCATCAATGAATACGATGGCGAACACATCAATATAGGGCCTGAATACGGTATTCATGAGACCCATAAAAGATACTGGGGCATTTGTTAGCCCGAACGACATCACCAAGAACTCAAAGTGCCCATATCTTGTCCGGAAGGCCGTCTTTGGAATATCCTTCTCCTTAACCCTCACCTGATTATACCATGAACGTATGTCAATCTTGGAGAAATACTTGGCACCCTGGAGTTGGTCAAACAAGTCGTCAATCCACGGTAGTGGATACTTTTTCTTTATAGTAAACTTATCCAACTGTCGATAATCAATACACATTCGCAACGACCTGTCTTTCTTCTACACGAACAGGACTGGCGCACCCCATGGTGAAGTGCTAGGCCTAATGAATCCCTTATCCAGCAAGTCCTTCAGCTGCGCCTTCAACTCTCGCAACTCTGCCGAGGCCATCCTGTATGGAGGAATAGATATGGGTTGAGTGTCAGGCAATACATCAATGCTAAACTCAATCTCCCTGTTAGGAGGAAGGCCTGGAAGTTCATATGGGAAAACATCTAAAATTTCATTGACCACGGGGATTGATTGTAGAGTAGGCGGCTTCGTCTCCGCACCCGTAATGCGAACGAGATGATAAATGTACCCTTTGGAGATCATCTTCCTTTCCTTAAGATAGGAAATAAACCTACCTTTCGGTGTAACAATGTTCCCTTTCCATTCTATGACGGGTTCATCAGGAAATTGAAACCTAACCATCTTTGAACGACAATCAACATTTGCATAGCATGAGGCCAACCAGTCCATTCCCATTATCATGTCGAAATAAACCATTTCTAATTCAAATAAATTCGCCGAGGTTTGACGACTACAAATCATCACTGTGAAACCTCTATATACCCTTCTAGCAATCACAGAATCTCCTATCGGAGTAGATACCACAAGTGGTTTACTTATCACTTCAGGTTCAACGCAAAACTTATTAGCCACAAAAGGTGTAACATGATAATGAGGATCCTGGATCAATCAACTCATATACATCATAAGAAAACATAGACAATATATATGTAACAACATCCCACGATGACTCGAGATCCTGTCGACCTATTAGAGCGTAGGTTCGATTTTCATCACCACTCAAACTCGGCACTGTACCTCTACCTCTACCATGACCTGTCGACTGCTGAAAACCCCGTGCTGGAGGTAGAACTGATGAGGAAGAACTAGACACAGATCCTGTTGGCTGAGCCATACCACCACCTTCTCTGTTAGAACAATCTCGCATCATATGGCCAGGTTGTCTGCAAGAATTCCACGCATCAGAATGTCAACGACATAGTCCAAAGTGGGCCTTGCAACACTGATCGCAATAGGGTGTTGGGGGTCTCGTGTGACTAGTATCCCTATGATATTGTGAGCCTGATGCCCGCGAACTCTTACCTGGACCAGAATAGGTAAATCGATCATACTGAGGCCTCTGAAACTATGGAGGAGCACTAGCTACTGGTGGCGCTGAACTCCTCAAAGACTGGGGCTTAACACTACCTCTAAAGTCATGAGAATACCCTACAAATCTCGCCCTCTTATGCTGGCCCCTATCCTGCTCCCTATCTGCCCGGCATAAGCCTGAATATGGGAAATATCCATGCCCTCCACCAAGGAGCCTATCGTGCACTCATTTATCAGATGTGGTCCCTGCCCATTAACGAACATATGCACCCTATCACTCATCTCGGCCACCATATGGGGAGAATACTTTGCTAAGAATCAAACTGCATGCAATACTCTCGTACACTCATATTACCTTGTCTAAGGTTCAAGAACTTATCAGCTCTAGCTCATCGTATCTCAACTAGCAAATAGTGACGAAGAAAGGCCTCAGAAAATTCCTTCCACATAGCTTGAGAGGCGTTCAGATCCCTAGATCTCTCCCAACTATCATACCAGATAACCGCTAAATCCCGTAACCGATAAGAAGCCAACTCTACTGCCTCTATATCTGTAGCATGCATAACCCGCAGTGTACGATGAACCTGGTCAATAAAAGTCTGTAGGTCCTCCTTGGGGTCTGATCCGGTAAACACTGGAGGATCTAGATTAATAAAATCATGAACTCTCGTACTATCCAGTTTATCAACAACACCAGTATTTTGCCTCTGAGCTTGTGCAGCTACTAAGCTAGTTAACAACTGCACCGCACTCCGCATATCATGGTCCGTAGTGCCAGACGAGGAACTGGTGGTGCTGGGTGCCTCCTAATATCCTCTGGATGAGATGGAGTAGATGAGGTATGAGACGACATCTCACTCTGATCCTCACATTGGCCTTCTCTGGCTTGAGGCACCTGACTGGTAGCCTCTCCCGCAACTATATCAAGCCGTCTACTAATCACTTGCTTCCTAGTCGAAGGCATCGCTGAAAGAAAAACAAGGTTAATATTAGATAAGAACAGTAAAGACTCAACTCTACGCAACGATCAAGATTCAGGAAGAACGTAACAACCCTAGATGTCATGTAGTCTCCTGATTCTAAATGTGGCGCGCTACACAACCATAATCAAGACTCTACTAGACACGGCTCATAGACAACCCGTAGGACAGACCTGCTATAATACCAAGTTTGTCATGACCCAAACTGGAGGATCATGACTAGCACCGGGGCCATACTTGCCGAGCACCAATGTACATTTTGTCTAACTTTCTTTATTATCTTTAAGGGCCGACGAGATCAATATAAGTGGTAGATATGGATTATGAACACCAAACAATGAAAGATAATGGAATGAACATGCATAACATGGGATTACAAGACTGCCAAGAAACTACATATAAGGTACGAGGTAAAACGCTGCAATGAAAGACTATACGACAAAATTTAGCCAACAAGGCATACCAAACTATACATGAGACGACACCTGTCTATGAGCCTCTAAAGAAGCATAAGTGCTGCAACATTGCCGGAACAGGGCCCCGACATACCCATAATATCTATAACAAAAATGGATACCAAGACCACGACATGTCTGAAGAAAGGATCTCGCCAATAACCGCTGAACTAGAAAGCCTACTGTGGTGGGGAAGCTGCGTCTACCTGTCTATCAGGACCAGCAGCATGACATGCAGCGTCCACAAATAAAAGGACGTTAGTACGAATAAAATACTCAGTATGTAAGGCAGGAAAACATAAGTAAGAAAATGTAAACAAGGATAGGGAATATACAACCTGTAACATCTGGATACCTCTAGGGCTACTGACATGAAATGCGCGATACATACATATATATACATAAACCTTTAAAACATTCTCCTCTGTGGGCATCATCATCATATCATACCTGGCCGTAATAGGTTCGGTAAAACGTACCCGGCCACATGGAGCTCGATAAAACCCAATTGATCAGTGGTTGCTCAATATGTGCCGTATCCGGACGACTATAGCGCGACTCGGTAAATTAAAATAGATACGTATAAATACAATGCATGCATGACTCATTGGAATCATATCCTGAAACTTTCGGAGTGACGTAAGGTCGATATTGTACACATTATTTGGACTAACACTTCATCAAGAATCTTATAAGAATTAGGAAGTACCAACAACATTGATAACATAAGAATAAGAGAAGAATCCTCAACACCAATTGTTCCATAAGAAGGGAAACTAGTAAGTACTGCTAGCTTCTAAGAGTAGAGTATCTTTGGAAGCTCGTTCATTGCATCATGTACAATTGGAGTCGTGAAAGGGAAGGAAAGGAATAGACTCACATACCTTGTATATGTATTTCCCAACCTCAAGATATGCATATGTCATGACTCCTTAATCTACAATAAGAGAAACGACACTATCGTTATCGTTTTAGCGTCGTAACTATTATGTATCGACCATAACATATTTTACGATGAAACCGATAGCACCTCCCCTAGATATACGACTTCACACAAGTCAAAAAAATCACCAAACAGCCCAAACAACATCAATAATCATCATATTGAGCCTCCCAAAACAGTCCACACACCACCTAATCACTTCATACATAAGACGATCACCGTAGTCGTGTCAAACAACCCTGAAATGTTACGAAGAACGACTAGACCATAACCCTACATCTATATGGTGTTTCTAAACTCCCTTACTCCTCCAAAAATCCAAAAAACATAAGTAAAACATGCAGCCCAACAGCAACACAAAACAGTCCACAAAACAGTCCGCTACAAGTGAATAACTCGAACTCACGACTTCCTATCACCATTTCGTGAGTTCTTACTATCACGCCCCCCTTTTTTCCTTGCGGAGATCGGGGTTTATGACATTGACAACTCTTTTAAAGAAAGAGTGTTAAAAGAGAGAGTCGCCACCTAACGGGTTTGAGGTGCGTTAGGGCACCTAGAGTAATTAACTCATGAGACTAGTTTGCATTACCAGAGATCTGGTAAGGGCTTGAAATTATCCCAAGGGGAAGGTGTTAGGCACCCCTCAGGATCCACATATGTCGTTCCCGGACAAATAGTTTTCATGAATTTGTACAATTAGCAAAGAACAAGTAAAGGGCTCAAGTAAGAGGGGATATTAAATATTAAACGAGCAAGTGTTTAGAAAACAATTATGAAACGACAAAGTATTTTTTTTTAAAAACGATCATAACCTAGAATTTTAAAGAAATGATATCCTAGGTTTGAAATAATACGGATCACATCAATGCAATACCCGATTGACACTCCTCAAAGAGGGGCTACACGTGGTATTAGCGCATCGGTCATCATATCCATATTCTACCCTTTCCCTCCCCGTGAAGGTGATTAAAGCGTGTGTTTGGTCACGAGATCTATTTCGTGCTATTACCCGTCCCATCCTATCAGTCCCGGATGAGGTTAGGACTACTATCCTAAAGGAGGTACTAGGCTGACCCTTAGGTTTAAGGGGAAAGATTCTAAGCGACAAACAATAAAAATTAGGACTGCAGTTAAAGGGAAACACATAAAGCAGATATGAGGCCCAAATATTCCTCCACAGATTATGCATATAATTTATCACGACTCAAACACAGATAAAGGCCTTGTTAACTTCAGAATCCTAAAGCATGATATCTAGGTGAGACTGGAATGCGATAGAGAGGCAATTTTATTACTTAATTCCGAGAAGGAATTTTATCAGTTTTGCTTACTGATTTTAACCTGTTGATAATTGAGGGGCATATATGAAGAAGTATATTTCCAGTTTTAACAGATCGAACACCTAAGGCTTGCCTAGGCGTTCCATTTATTACAGAAAATTATTCGAATCATATTACTAAGCATATTATTCTAGGTGTTCAGATTTCAGAAAATAGTTACCAAACTGGATGAGTCTGTTTTTATCAAGGATCAAGCTACGGGATGCCTAAGAGAATACAAATGCAATCCTAGAGCATGACATCTAATGCAAAGAAGATGCAAAATGAGGCAGGACCTAAACATGATATTCTACATGCACGAATATTTCAATTCCAGAACATTCTTTTCAAAAATATGTAGAAGAACATATTTATTAACATTGCATTTATCCTAAGGAGGGATATCTAAGTGTTCATATTGCATCGCAGTTTCACAAAAACCACTTGTTTATTAGTTTGTTAAACCTAATAGATGATTCCTAAGTGTACATAGCTGCGTATAAAGTAATGCAAAGTATGTATTCTGACACATGATTTTTCTAAATGAATGAGGATGAACATGCTGAAACAGTATTCATAGAACCTAAGGAACATGATTTTTAATGCATGGATATGAACCTACACATGATCTCTATTGCGCATATAAGGAATTAAAAGCCTAAAATATGGTTTCTACCCTTTATAGTAAATAAGCATGCATAGTTATCCCCTCCTATTTCACTATCCAGCCCCATAAGTTGTTTACAAATTATTACAAGCCAGGAGTTATTAATTACATAACAAAGTAGAAAATAAGAAGTTATTCTATAGGGAGCCTTCAATAGGACCAAATACTCCGAACCTCACTGCCTTTGGTGTTTCATTGCCTTTCATAGTCCGGGTGTGTCAAAGTTCCCTAAGGACCTCAAAAGCTCCCGGGCAATGCTCACACCCAGACTTAGTAACCAGGAATTAAACATGTGCAGTGTGGAAATACCAACCTCAGTGTGTCAGAGTTCAGAGGAAACTCAAAGAGGTTCCCAAAGCAGTGCTCACACTGAGGGGGTGGAACATAGGGATGTAGGAATAAAGTGAAGTGCAAGGGATGAGTTTGCAAAGATTTTTAGTAGAAAAAAATGTTAAAAGGACTTGTTTGAAATGATTTTGAAAATAATAAAGAGTAGCACATTTTAAAAAGTAAGGCAATTAGCAACCCACACATAGGACCAAACAGATTCAGCAATGCTCACAGAACCAAGCAAATTCATTAGTCACACACAGGGGCAGTGGGGGCTTGGGACACATAGGACATTTAGCTGCAAACACATAACCCAACAAAGGTCTAGGCCTAGTTTAAACATACTCAAAAATAGCTGACACTGGCATAATCACAAAACCAGACATGAAGAGCACAATCCCATAGAGGGGTGATAGGGATTTGGGGTTCATTAGATATAGTAAGTATACAACAAGTAAGAGACAATTGGTAAGACATGCTCAGGAACAATCATAAAGGGGAATATACTAATCCAAAATAAGGGGGAAGGCATAATAACATTCTAGTGATGTATTCTTAATTACAAGTTTCACAAAAGAACCACAAATAGAAGCAAACCAAAAACAAAAAGAACCGAAACAATAAGAGAATCATGTTGTTGTTGGAACCTTGAATTGAAACTAGGACATACCAGTGATAGGAGAGCAAGCAGAATGAAAGAGAAAGAGAGAGCATAATGGTTAGCTTTGGCTTGCAGCCGACTAACAATTAGACAGTAGCGAATAGCACAAGAGAGAGAGCACAGATTCTTTTAGTGTAAGAGATCGTTTTTAACCCCAGTGTCCGTTTATTTTGTTAATGAGAGAGTAGTGTATTTATCGTTTAAAACTAGGTAGGAAATAAGGCAAGAATCATAGTCAAGCAGTAATTATGGAATTATGTACTAATTAGAATCCAATCAGTATAAGCACTACCTTTAATTATGGAGTTAAATTCAAACGGTAATAGGTAGTGACAAATAAGGAAGGAAGCCATATAAGGCTGAGTATCACATAAGGAAACAATTTAGCATAGCTCAAGTATACAACATGTAATAGAGTCTAGGTTCATCAAACTCTAATTAATGAATGTTTAAGAACCAGTTGACAACCTAATTAACAATAAAATAAGGCAAGAGATAACTCAAATACAGGAAATCAGTATTAACCAAGGGAAAATATCCCAAACGAACAAGTAGACATGATGCAGGCAGGGAATCAACATATCTTAGTTAAGGGAAATACTCAAAATCAATTAACAACGTAATTGTCCATAGAACAAGGTCAGAAGATTTTCCCTAATGTTAGATGAATAGAGAGTATCACAAGAAATCGGTGAAGGATTAATCACATTGATTAAGGGATTCAACAATAGCAAATAGTACTGATTCAACATGAATTTATGAGATCAAGCGGAATAAACACATAATAGGCAAAATCAGAAACTCTAATAAGCTAAATAGGGTAAAGTCATACAAAATTAGGGATTTACGTAGAACATTAATAAATTAAACATGATATAGGCGGAAGGAGTAAGGAATTAAAAACCTTAACTGGCAGAATATGGGTAAAATTACAGAAACTCTGAACGAAGTCATAATAACAGACATGCGAGTAAATCAAATGGACAAATAAGCAAGAACAGACTCAGAATGAAGAAACTTAGGGTTTCAACATAATAAGTCAGACAAAAAGGGAAAACTTAACTTAATGCTTAAACATAATGAAAATCGTATAATGATAGTAGGGTTAGAAGGAAAAGCCAATTTTTTTAAAGGGGTTAAGAAACCGTAGTTCTGAAGATGAAAAGCCATTTTAAAGGAAAACTTGGAGAATCTTTGAGAAAGCAATGAAATAGCTTGAAGTATACACAGATCTATCATAGATCTAAAAGAATCGATTTTTTTAAAGAAATTAGGGTTTCATGAAGAACCGAGAGAAATAAGAAAAACCTCAAACATCGATGGTTTAACCACAAAAGGTCATAGATCTTGCTTGAACAGCCGGAGGTGGCTAGAGATGGCCGGAGGATGATGAGTACAGGTCTAGGAGGCGGGAGGATTCAACCCAGGTCTCTTGAAGACCTAGATATGGCAAACACCAGCGTGAGGGAACCACAGGAGGCAGGAGGGTGGTGAAGGCTTTGTGGTCTCCGGCGAAGAGACGGCCGGAGAAGGCAAAGAGATTCATCGAAACCCAAAGAGATAGGAAGTCTCTAGAAGAGACTAGAGAGAGAGATAGATGAGGGTAGAGAGATGAGGAACCGTGAGAAAATGAGAGGGGGTACGCGGGGTTAGGTTAGAGTTAATTAAGGAAAAAATAATTTGGGCCGTTGATCTAATTTGATCAACGGCTTAGATTGGTTTGGGGTTGGGACGGGTAGGCTATTAGTTGGGATGGGTAGTTAATTGGGTTAGAGGGTTGGGTATTGGGTTGAAATTAAAAGAAATTAAAAGTGTCTAGATTTTAAATACCCATGAAAAATAGAATAAAATAATTAATAAAATAGATAATAATTATATAAAAAATAAAATTAATTCTAAGTAAGTGAAATTTAAGGTAATTGGCTAATATAAAAATATAAAACGACTAATTATGGAATTAAAATAGCATAAATGCACAATTAGGCCATAGCTGCAAAATTTGTGTAATTATAGCTAAATGGTACCTAATTGGTTAACTTGTGAAATAATTAAATCCTAATAGGATTAAATAGGATTGAAAATGATATATTGAGGTGGGAAACATTTTGAAATTATTTATAATATAATTTATGAATAATTATTGAATACGAAAATACTAAATAAATAGGAAAATGAATTGATAAAAAATATGAAACAAATTATGAAAATTACCATTCATTATGAAAAGTGATTTTGAAGGTAAAATGTAAGTTTGAAAATAATTTCGAGGAAAAATTGGGTATCAACAGCTGCCCCTCTTTATCCGGGAAGGATGAAAGAGTTGTCGGGTAAAGATATGATGGCCATTTTTGACCGAGTCGAAATAGTTCGATAGATTGCGGCCGCACCCTGGTTTTTGAGCTGCCTACATATCCCTAGTTTTACAGGAGTCAGGTCGTATGTAGTTCAGGAGTCATCGGCGAAGTGTACCGTCGAAGCTTACAAGGACGGATGCAAAGTGCTAGGTTGGGTGAACAAACGGCTTACGGGGTAGTTAGGAGAACTGGAGTGGGACCGCTCCTGCCAGGATGGTTGTTGCTTGCCGGATTACCTACAAATGAACAACACAAGCATATATCGTGTGTATTTTAAACATGAATTCCCGTTGGACTATGAATGTTGTCATTGGACGGTTAAGGATGACGTCTTTAGACCATGATGTCCTGGGCCATGAATTGGTTGATGCAGGATTCGCAGGCCATGAAATGATGTTCTTGGGCCATGAAGATGGTGCCTCCGAACCATGATGCCTTTGAATAAAGATATGCAAACTGATAAAAGAGATCCTCAGGCCATGACATGGTGTTCTCGGGCCATGAAGACGGTGCCTCCGAACGATGAAGCCTTTGGATGAGTTGGCGATATTTCAGCCCATGAAGATGCAACAATATGATGCTAACAAGACAAAGCTTAGTCTTGCGAATTAAAGGGGCAGAGATTAGCCCTAAAGGAAGCAAAGTAAATAATGACAGAGACAGGGCTTGCTTTTGAAAAGTAAATGGGAGGCAGCATTTAGCCTCGGAAGGAAGAATGGTAGCCTTATGCCATGCAGATGGAGGTAGAGCTTAACCCCGGAAGGCAGAATGGTAGCCTTATGCCATGCAGATGGAGGTAGAGCTTAACCCCGGAAGGTAGAATGGTAGCCTTATGCAAGAATACAATGCAAGTGGAGACAGCGTTTAGTCTCGGAAGGCAGAATGGTAGCCTTATGCAAGAATGCAATGCAAGTGGAGACAATGTTTAGTCTCGGAAGGCAGAATGGTAGCCTTATGCAAGAATACAATGCAAGTGGAGACAGCGTTTAGTCTCGGAAGGCAGAATGGTAGCCTTATGCAAGAATGCAATGCAAGTGGAGACAATGTTTAGTCTCGGAAGGCAGAATGGTAGCCTTATGCAAGAATACAATGCAAGTGGAGACATCGTTTAGTCTCGGAAGGCAGAATGGTAGCCTTATGCAAGATGAAAATGCAGATGGAGACATCGTTTAGTCTCGAAAGGTAGAATAGTAGCCTTATGCAGAAAAATAAATGACGGCATGAATTCTTAGCTTGTAATAAATTGTGGCACTGTGATTGTCGAGGGTATTGTGACTCCGGGGCATTATTTGTATTGCTAATAGGTGACGACAAGTATGATGACCTTGAGGATTGTGGTTTTGAACATGCTTGTCCCTTTGTGTGGACATCGAACTTTCGACCTTTGCGATTGTGATGAAATTTGAGACTTCGCTGCGTGTTAGCTCCTTATGCCTGCATCCACAGAAAAATCATGAGTTTTGTAAAAGGGTAAGGTTAGTTCTTATCCCTGCTGGCTCTACTTGACTCGTTCGGCTTGATCTGATGATACTATCTGTATCATTGGGGGTAGCGTTTGCTAAACAAGCTGTTTCAAGAAATAAGTATGCATGATTTTGTAAAAGTATAACATAAACATATAATCTAAAATAGTTTTAGATGAACCGACGACCGTGACACGGTTCAAGACATTGCAACCTCTCCTACTACGGAATTTTGAGGGTCCTCCTCAAAATTCTGCCCCAATTTGATGGGTGAATACTTCTGACTATTGCTCGTGCGGCGATCGGCTGAACTTGCTTCAGAATTTTGAGGGTCCTCCTCAAAATTCTGCCCCAGTTTCCAATTACGGGGAAAAATGAAATTTTATTGAATTGTGACCGAACCCATAGGTCTGCCTACGTATCCCCTCTTAAACAGGAATCAGGTCAGGCGTAGTTCAGTTAACATTGTTGACAAAGGCATCAAGAATTACACATAGTAGCATTTGACTGCATCTGAATTGATTGGCTTTGGCCAAACTTCTCCGTCCATTTCTGCAAGTATAGGTGCTCCCCTTGTTAGTACTCTGTGAACCATGTACGGGCCCTTCCACTTGGGAGAGAACTTCCCTTTGGCCTCGTCTTGATGTGGAAAGATTTTCTTTAACACCAACTGCCCTGGCGTGAATTGTCTCGGCTTGAATTTCTTGTTGAATTCTCTAGACATTCTGTTCTGGTAGAATTGTCTATGAAAAACTGCGTTCATTCTCTTTTCGTCTATGAGGGCCAATTTCTCATAACTGTTCCTTACCCATTCTACGTCGCTGAGCTCAGCTTCTTGTATGATTCTCAAAGATGGAATCTCAACTTCGGCAGGAATAACAGCCTCTGTACCGTAGACCAGCATATAGGGAGTTGCCCCGGTTGATGTGCGGACCGTGGTACGGTATCCCAGTAAGGCGAATGATAACTTCTCATGCCATTGCTTGTGCCTTTCTATCATCTTCCTTAGTATCTTCTTGATGTTTTGTTAGTGTCCTCAACAACTCCATTCATCTGAGGTCTATAAGCTGTGGAATTCTTGTGTTTGATCTTGAAGGTCACGCACATAGATTTCATCAGGTCACTGTTGAGATTAGAACCATTGTCGGTGATGATTGATTTCGGAACTCTGAACCGACAAACAATGCGGTCGCAGACAAAGTCGGCCACGACTTTCTTAGTAGCTTCTTTGTAGGAGGCTGCTTCAACCAAAGTAATCGATGGCGACAAGAATGAACCAGTGTTCGTTGGAGGCGGCAGGCTCGATCGGTTCAATAACATCCATGCCCCAGGCGACGAACGGCCACGATGAACTTGTTGCATTAAGCTCACTTGGAGGTACCTTTATCATATCGCCATGTATCTGGCAGCGGTGGCATTTTCGAACATACTAGATGCAGTCCATTTCCATAGTCATCCAAAAGTAACCAGCTCGGAGTATCTTTTTCGCCATAACAAAACCGTTAATGTGTGGACTGCAAGTCCTAGCATGAATTTCTTCCAGTAGTTTTGATGCTTCTTTTGCGTTGACGCACCTTAACAACCCCAAATCAGGAGCCCACCTATACAGGATTCCTCCGATGTGAAAGAAATTGTTAGACAATCTCTGAAGCGTGCGTTTCTGAGTGGCATTTGCATACTCTGGGTATTCTCCTTTTTCCAAGCATTCCTTGATATCATGGAACAAAGGATTTCTGTCTGCTTCTTCTTCGACATGGGCACAGTAAGCTGGCTGATTATGGATCTTTACGGGAATAGGGTCAATGAAGTTTTTTTATGGATACTGGATCATTGAGGACAAAGTAGCCAAAGCATCGGCGAACTCATTTTGGATTCTGGGGACATGCCGGAATTCTTTCTTTGTGAACCTTTTTCTCAACTCTTGTACGCGATGCAGATATGGAAATATTTTGGAATTTTTTGTTGCCCATCCTCCTTGTACCTGATGTACCAATAAGTCCGAATAACCAATTACTAGCAGCTCCTGGACGTTCATGTCAACGGCCATGTTGAGCCCCAAGATGCAGGCCTCATATTCAGCCATGTTGTTGGTACAGGGAAATTTGAGTTTGGCAGATACTGGATAGTGTTGACCAGTTTCTGATACTAGGACTGCTCCAATGCCAATTCCTTTGAAGTTTGCTGCTCCATCAAAGAACATCCTTCAACCGTCGTAGAATTCTGCAATGTCTTCTCCTACGAATGATGCCTCTTCATCGGGAAAATACATTTTCATGGGTTCGTATTCTCCGCCACAGGATTTTCGTCCGCCAGTGCCTGTCCCTTGACTGCCTTCAGAGTCACGTAGATAATGTCGAACTCACTCAGCAGAATTTTCCATTTGGCTAGCTTGCCAGTAGGCATGGGCTTCTGAATGATGTACTTTAATGGATCCATCCTTGATATGAGATATGTTGTGTAGGCACAAAAGTAGTGCCTCAGCTTCTGGGCGACCCAAGTCAAAGCGCAGCAGGTGCGTTCCAACAAAGAATACCGGGCCTCATACGGAGTGAACGTCTTGCTGAGATAGTAGATGGCTTGCTCTTTTCTCCCTGTTTCATCATGTTGCCCAAGAACGCAACCGAAAGCTCCATCCAGTACGACAAGCTAGAGTAGCAGGGGTCTACCTGGCTCAGGTGGTACCAAGACCGGCGGTGTTGACAAATACTCTTCGATTCTGTCAAAAGCTTTTTGACAATCTTTGGTCCACTTAGTTGCGGCGTCCTTCTTCAGCATCTTGAAGATCGGCTCACAGATGACTGTAGACTGTGCTATGAATCGACTGATGTATTTAAGCCTCCCCAAGAAACTCATAACATCTTTCTTGTTCCTTTGTGGCGGTAATTCCCGAACGGCCTTGACCTTTGATGGATCCAATTCTATTCCCTGACGACTTACAATGAATCCCAGAAACTTCCCGACAAGAACCCCGAATGCACACTTTGCGGGGTTCAGCTTCAGATTGTATTTTTGCAACCTGTTGATGAACTTCCTCAAATCCTCCATGTGGTCAGCAACTTTCTTTGATTTTATAATGACTTCATCCACATACACTTCGATCTCCTTATGAATCATGTCGTGGAATATGGTGGTCAGAGCCCTCATGTAGGTGGCCCCTGCATTCTTTAGGCCGAATGGCATCATCTTGTAACAGTACACTCCCCATGGTGTAATGAACGCCGTTTTCTCAGCATCTTCCTCATCCATCCAAATCTGATGATAACCTACGAAGCAATCTACGAAGGACTGTAATTCATGCTTGGCGTAGTTGTCAATTAGAATGTGTATATTCAGCAAGGGGAAGTCGTCTTTCAGACTAGCCCGATTGAGATCCCGGTAGTCGACACAGACTCTGACCTTCCCGTCTTTCTTCGGCACAGGTACGATGTTGGCTAACCATGTTGAATACTCAACCACCCTGAGAACTTTGGCGTTGATCTGCTTGGTAACTTCCTCTTTGATCTTTAAACTCATGTCGGGTTTGAACTTTCTGAGCTTTTGTTTCACCGGTGGGCACGTTGGAAGGGTTGGCAATTTGTGAGCTACAATAGACTTGCTTAGACCATTCATGTCATCATACGACCATGCGAATATGTCTTCATACTCCTTTAGAAACTCTGTGTACTTTTTCTATTCTGATGGTGATAAATGAATGTTGATGCGAGTCTCCTTTGACGCTCTCTGAATCTCACAGATTGATAACCTCGGTCTCGTCCAGGTTGGACTTAGGTCTGTTTTCAAAGTTTTCGACCTCTTTAACAATCTCATCGGGTATATCATTTTCCTCTGAATCGATGTTCGTTTGTTGCGTTGCCTCATTGCATGTCACAGTCATCGGTTCATCAAGACAAGTAATAGTAATATTGTATAGATAAAGTAATGAGAGAAAACAGTAGCAATAAATATCAGATTCATAAGAGAAGTTAGAAAATGCTTTCATAAATTGAATAACTTTTTTGAACATCGAAGATCTTATTGCAGGAATTGAAAAATGCAGAAAAAGGAAAATCATTTAGTAAGTAAAATGCTTGTCTTAGACTTGCTACCCCAAGGCTCGTCGGGCTTTGGTTGTCCTGATAGAACAGTTCTTGAGGGATGTCCCCTTGCCTACAACCTGTATGGAAGGGCCTTCCTCCCCCTCCTCCTCGAGGATAACACAGAAATCCATATCATCGTCCTCTAGGAAAAAATTCCTCATTGCTGCAAGTGCTTCTTCTTCGTCTGATCCATAAATAATGTCGGCCTGTTGGAAGGTCTGCTCCAACTGCGGTATTAGCTGCTCCAAAGGGTAATAATGATCACGCCAGGGTGGCGACCAATTTCTGAATTCTTCCCAGGTGTACTTGTACCCTACACCGAAAGTAGTACCATGTTTCTTGAGCTTTATAGGCTTCGTGATCCCTTGGAGGTTCTTGTCGAGCCCTTTGCAAGGCTCGTACCCATTCCAGTTCAAGATGCTCTCAATCTTGCTATCCCACCATTTTTCCTTGTCGATGGAATTGACCTATTCGATGTGGTGGTAAGTTCCCCCGCCTATCTTCCTTTTTCCGTCAATCACTGGAATAGTCTGATGACTATAAGTGGGGTTGCTACTGTCGCCATGGATAATCACCTCTTTGTAGTTCCACCCGAATTTCACTGCCTGATGTAGCGTCGATGCCACGGCCCCAGCAGAATGGATCCAAGATCGCCCTAACAACAGATTGTAAGATGGTGGGACGTCTATCACTTGGAAGTCCACTTCGAACCAAGTTGGCCCCATCTGTAGACATAGACTAATCTCCCCAATAGTAGACCTTTGAGAACCGTCGAAAGCATTCACGTTGATCGCTCCATCCTTTATCTCATGTAGCCCTTTACCCAATTTCTTGAGTGTTATCAACAGACAAATGTTAAGACTGGAACCTCCGTCAATCAAGATCCTCGTGATGAAATGATCTTCGCACTGCACAGTGATGTGCAGTGCTTTGTTGTGCCCCAATCCTTCAGGTGGTAACTCATCTTCATGGAAGGTGATCTTATGACTCTCCAACACCTGGCCCACCATATTGGCCATTTCCTCGCTAGTGATGTTGTTTGGCACATATGCTTCGTTCAGTACCCTCAACAGGGAATTCCTGTGTGCTTCGGAGTTCTGCAGCAAAGAGAGGATGGATATTTGTGCTGGTGTCTTGTTCAGTTGATCGATGACCGAATACTCCTTAGCCTGTACTTTTCTCCAAAGGTCGTCTAGACCTATTTCAATAACGGGTGGCTGGTTGGCAGCCTGCTTGCTCGATTCGGCCAGATGTTCAAGAGTATAGACTCTACCAGTTCTTGTCATACCCTGTGCTGCGACAGCTTCCTCATTTTTTAATTGCCTTTCCTTCTTGCCTCGGCCGTATAGTCCCAAGGGATAGCATTGGTATAGAAGGGTGGCGTTGTTGACATCGCCACATAAATTGGTGCGGCTATCCTTACTTCGAATGGAGCATGTGTTTTGGGTGGCAAAACTGCAACCTCAAATGGTGTGGGTGCATTTGTTGGTGACACAAACTCAACTTCAATCGGTACTGGTGTCTTTGCAGGTGGCGCTACTTCAAACTCAAGTGGTATGGACATATTTACCTCAATATCCTCAGATGGTTGAATCTGGACTATGATCGGGTTGAGGGTGACTGCTGGTTTCTTTGGATCATCGCCTTCTGTGATCAACCCGATTGATCCCTCGGGGTCCCAATCGTCTTTTATTTCAATCATGTGGATACCTCCACCCTTATGGTCTGGTAAAGGATTGTTGCGGATGTTTGGAGCGGGGTCTTCTGCCATAATATTCTTGTTGTCAATGACAACATGTATCTTGTCCTTCAGAGAGCGGCATTCTTCGATGGTGTGTCCTTTCATGCTGGAATGGTATGCATAGGATTTGTTTGGGTTAACCCACTGAGAAGGGTTCTAAGGGGTGGCATCAGGGACAGGTGTGACGTAACTAGCAGCCTTGAGTTTCTCATACAGCCGGTCAATGGGTTCAGCTATGGCGGTGTACTACTTTGGAGGGCGGCGATCAAAATTGGGACGAGACCTAGGGAAGTTTTGGTGTTCAGGGGGTGATTGGTAATGGGATGGCTGGGAATTATAAGTGTGGTAGACAGGAGCGAGTTGTGAATATCTGGGCGAAATAGGTTGATATGTGGGTGGTGGAGATTGGTATGTGTGTGGTGGAGCTTGGTATGAAGGCGGTGGATCTTGGTAAGAAGGTGAGGGTGCTTGGTAATTCGGGGTTGATTGGTATGTGAGTGGAGGTGTTGGATAAATTTGGTATTTGAGTTGGGATTTGGCTCTCTGTGCAACCATTACAACTCCCACGCCCCTTTTCTTAGACACACCACTGGACTGTAAAGCCTTGTTTGAAGCTTGCAAGGCTTCAAAATTTGTCACCATACCACTCTTAATACCTTCTTCAATACGATCCCCTAGTTTGATAATGTCTGAGAATTTGTGGCCGTCAACCATCATCAATCGTTCATAATACTGCGGGTCCTGAGCCCGGACAAAGAATTTGTTCATCTGCTCTTCCTCTAGAGCAGGTCTGACTTTAGCAGCTTCAGACCTCAAACGAGTAGCATACTCGCGAAAGGTTTCTGTGGGTTTTTTATTCAAGCTTTGAATGTAGAACACATCTGGTGCGTTCTTTGGATTGAATCAAAACCTGTCCATGAAGTCCGTTGCCATACCTACCCAGTTTGACCATTTCTTAGGGTCTTGGCTGATGTACCAAGACAATGCATCTCCCTTCAAACTCCTCATGAACAGCTTCATGCGGGTTCTTTCATCCTTTCTTACGCCAACCAACTTGTCACAGTAGGTCCTTAGATGGACCCTCGGATCACCAGTGCCGTCAAACATTTTGAACTTTGGAGGTTTGTACCCCTTGGGCTGTTCGACATCAGGTTGTATACAAAGGTCTTAATAATTCAACCCTTCAATTCCCTTGGTTCCTTCAACACCTTGAACTCGACTAGTCAGTTTCCTAAGCTCCTCGGCCAAGTTCTTGATGAGCAAGTATTTTCCATCAGACTCGGATGCCTGTGAGATAGGCAGAGTGGATTGGGTCATGGTTTCTACATAGATGGGATTGTTGTGGAAATGATCCTTTGTGTAATTCTGAGGTTCCGGGAAAAGTAATGGAGTGTTGTTTGAAGTGTGGCAAGTCTTGCATTGTGTTGGGAGAGTTTGGTTCCTTTGCGGAGGGGCGTGATGATGAGGTGAGGGGTGGTTTTGTTGCCTTGGGTTATTCTGTGGAGGTGTAGGGTTTTGAGCATTTGGAAAGTGGACGTCTGGGACGTTGAGGGAAAATGGCAGGTTTGCCAGATTCATGTCCTGGTCGAGTTCTTCTTGAAATTTCAGCAATTTCTGTTCAAGTGGTGACATGTTCTCATGCAGGACTTGAATACCCCGGCCATCAGTGGCCTCTACTTGTTCAGCCGTATTTTTCTTCCTGATACCGCTGGATTCTGCCATCTTACTCATGCCTTTGGCTCTGCCTTTCGGAGGGTTAGGAGGAGGAGTAGGTGGAGGGCCCTTGGATATTGTGAGATAGGCGGATGATGCCAGAATGCACGAACTAACCTTTGGGGAGGGGAATAATAAAAGAAAAAGAAACAAAAACAAAAGGTAGCCACATCAGTGAGGATTATGAAAAATAATATTGCGGTATTTAAACACATAATGCAGAAATGTAATGTGCGTCTTATGTTGGGAGTCTCATTATGCCCGAGGTACGCCTAGATACAAATTGATTTGGAGAACTTAAGTGCTAAATGCCTCATTTTATTGATAAGAAAAATAGACAAATCCCAAAATGACTCTAAATAAGCGGAAGATAAAAATCACTAATGGCCATAAGCCTTATTACATCAACAACAAAAATAAAGACATTCCTATCTACTTGGTCCTAGAAGGACCTTCCCCAGATTCGGCATTCCTGCTTCCCACGATCAGCTTTCCTAACTCGCTAAGTCCCAGCAACAGGTAGGTTCTGGCTAGATATCCTCCTTCAGCCCCTTCAGCCTTTTGGCAAGTCTCGATCTTTTTGATGAATTTCTCCTCCAACTCAACTATAACTCGTTCTAGGTATCCCAGCCTCTTGTTGGTGCTGACGGCCATGTCCTTCCACTCCTTGATTAGCTTCTTGTTGGACTCATGTATCTTGTGATGACCATCCTCACATTCGCGGATTATTTTGCGTAGCTGGTTGAACTTAACTCGTGCTTCAGCTTTTTCATCTATAACCCTGTGACCTCGATCGAACCCCGGCTCGCTTTGACCACCCAGATCTTCTTCTAACCAACCATGATAGAAAGGAGTACAACCATCGTGGTACTTGTTTGTCTCAATGGTGTCTTTCTCGGGCATAATCTTGCAGTGCCATAGGTGCTGAGCTTGGCACTTGTGAGGACTATCATCATTTTGAAAGTCTGCTCGAAGATGGCTCATTTTCTCGACCCTAGGTATAACTTGTTTCCTACCTGCTTTCCTCATAACTCAGAGAGGGACGTAAGGGTATGTCCCCCTTAGACCAATTAGTATCAGAAATGAAGCATCTCGGGATCGAATGATGAACACGTCTGTAGGGAACCACTCGAACATCCTTTGAATCTGTTCTTCAGTCAGGTTACCAAAAAGTTCCACCCATCCCTCGGCATTCTCAAGTTGAGCGAACATGTCAGGAATATAATTCATTCGCTTTGGGTGATGGAAAGAGATGTGGTCGTCCCAAATTCTTCGATGAATGTCTTGTCGTTATTCGCCTCTTTGAAGATGTTCCATGAGCCAGAGTTGGAGTAATAAATTGCAACCTTCAAAATGCTTTGCTCCTTTTTGACACATTTCCAAGGCTCGATATATGTCTGTAATGATCATGGGCACGATGTTGAAGTCTTGCCCATCAATCCCTTACATTAATGTCTTAGTTACCATGGCCAGTCTAGTATGAATTCTCTCCTTCTTCATTGGGAACACGATTAAACCCAAAAATTAAACCATGAAAAAGAACACTCGGCGATGAATGTGTCCCAGGGAGGTGATAGCAAACTCGTCCTGGTAAGTGCGGTATGATTTGTTGGGACCGTACCTTTCATACAAATAGTCAAAAGGAATGTATGAATCCCTCAGACATACCAATTCCGTATTCTTCTTCATATCCATCATCTTGAGGAAACCTCTGCCTGTGCGGTTCTGAGATATTAGTGTAAGACCCCGGAAAATTTTGCTAAGCGATACAGGATTCAAGGTGCCAGGTAGACTAATTGTAATATTTTATGTGCTTTAAATATGATGTAAATGAATTGGATGTTGTGAATAAGTGTATGAGTCATATAATAAGTGATGTGAGGTCCAAGGGGAAGCCTAAGGATAAGCCAAATGGGAAAATTGCATAACAGGCTAAAATTTCAAAGGTATTTGCACCAGTCCACACTTTGAACGATCATATCTAATTATATAGAGAGGTATTAGGTGATGAAAAACCTATCAAATGCAAGATCTTTGAGTCTAGTTTCCAACTCTTCAAACCGTTCGTCATTTGGACATTCCTACGCAAAGTTATGATCAAATTACCAAAGGCTGGAAATATGCGATCCTGTGTCAAATATGCGATCGCATTTTTGACTCTGCGATCGCAGATCCGTCGCAGATTGGGACACTGTAGCCCAGTTTTGGGCACCTATTTCGCGATGCATTCTGCGGCCCACATTCTTTTTTTGCGGTCCATTTTGCGATCACATACCCTGTTCCGGAGGCTTATTTTTCCTATTTTAATAACCCGATCCCATTTTCATAAATAGGTTTAGAGGCTTCATTTGGGATCATATTCTACTGATTTTAGAGAGAGATGAGAGCATATAGAGAGAGAAAGAAGGGGCCTAACTTCATAATCATCCAAATCTTTCTCAAGACTTCAGGAATGAAGAAAGATAACCATAGATTTTCCTCCATCCGGGTAAGTCCTACTTCCAAAAATTCCATGCAAGAGGTTAAGGGTTCAAATATGTGGTGGTGGTGGGGGGGGGGTATTAGAAATAGGCCATGCATGTGGGACTAAGTTGTAGTATGCGATGTTAAAGAACTAATTTTGGTAGTTCATGTTAAAATTGGTTGAGGGAAGAAGGAATTACCATTTCTAAACCTTGTAGTCTACTTCACATGTTAGGTGTTTGATGAAATTCCTAAGAGAGTTACACAATGGGTAATCGTCCTAATTATTAATCGATTTCCGCTATATCCTTATAGATTGTTATGGCTAGAGGTGTTGGTGTATTGTATAAACTTAAGGAAGAGCTCATTGAGGTATGTATGGCTAACTTTAACCTTTGTAGAATCCTCTTGTTGGTGTCCGAGCATTTGGTATGAGTTTCTTGCTTGAGCATATGTGAATTGATTGTTCTAATGTGTTGAGACGTAAGATTCTATTCTCTAGTTGTTCTAGTTGATTGCCATGCCACCATGCTATATGAGATTCTGAAAATGGTGATTCCTTGTGCTCACTCTATCATGTGCAAAGCTCATTAACGGTTGAATACCTCGGTATGAAAGGATGTACTACCAAACAAAAGAAATGATAACGAATCCAATTGTTGAATGTAGCTAAGTGCTAAATGATGTGTAGTAAATAATGGAAAGGAAACGTGGATAAACTAATTGAGCTATATGTTGATGGCATACTGCATATGACTCACTGTTTGATAAAAATTTTTGTGGCCTTGATTTCATATGGTTATTTGGTTGTTACGAATGAATATCCTCGATTATGAGAATCTTTGTGATTGAATTGTTTGTTGATGTTGCTATTAAATATATTATTGAACGTATCAAAGTGCTAAAGTCTGTGTAGCAAATGATGAAAGTAAATATGGACTGATTTTAATTGAGTTGAACGATTATGGAAACACCGTGTACATGAATTACTGCTTGGTGAGAATCATTGTGCTTTGAGTTCACATAGCGATTTGTTGATATGAACTTGTGTTCCTTGTAATGAAGATCCTTGTGATCTAACTGTTGGGGATTGTTGTTATGAAATGTAATTGTCTGGTGGGATCGGGTTTCATGCCGCAACACGGAGTAATAAGGGTGGACGAGGTAATAAAGGTGAGAGAAGGTGATAAGGGTAGCCGAGGTAATAAGGGTGGCCGAGGTAATAAGGATGGAATGTGATCACGTTGAAATGAAAATCTGTGAAACTCTTGAATATGGTGGTGTTGAAAAGGGGAATCTGTGAAACTCTTGATTTTGGTTGTTTCTATTTCTGTGCAATGCTTGTTGGTTCCATTAACTGTCTCTTATCTGTGTACTGATTGATTGTACTTGGGGTAAATTTTATTCATACATACTAGTACTATTCCACAGTACTAACATCCCTTTTGCCGGGGGTGCTACATCTTTTATATAGATGTAGGTGATTCCATAGCAGGTAGCTCAGCCCGCCGTTAGTGGTGCCTTCTCTTCATCTCGTCAGCAGTGTGGTGAGCCCCTCTTCTCCTTGGAGCCGTGCGTGGATTATACCACCCTCTTTTGCTTATGTTGTAAAGGTATAGTCGGGGCCTTATTGCCGGCAAGTTATGTAAAACCCCTAGTATTTGTAGAGGCTCCGTAGACATGATGTGGATGTATAGTGTATATGTATTTTTGGGTAGTAACTGTACGTACTCGGAAACCGCGGTTCATGTTGGAAAGTTATGTATCTATTATGTACGTTTGGATATCAACCGTTGAAATGCTAAAAGAGGAAAAATAGAATTGTGTTGTAAAATGTAATTTGAATGTAAATTCGGCTAACTCACATTAAATAATGTATGTTATGAACACGGGGTAATACGTTGGGTAGGAAAGGAAATTCAGGTCCGCTTGACTGGGTTCATCCGGTTAGGCGCAGGTCTCGTCCCTCAATTTTGAGGCGTGACAAACTTGGTACCAGACCCTAAGGTTTTAAAGTGTCCTAGGATGTCTCGGAGCCGTGTCTAGTAGAGCCCTTCTTATCGGTGTGTTGTCGACCACATCTATAATTAGGGGGCTACATGGACATTTAGGAATTTCACATTTCTTTGATACTCCAATCGTGCGATAGAGCTCAAGTTAGGGAGTTAGTGTTCTCTTCAAGCCTTACTCTCAAAATGAGTAATCATGATACCATAATCCGCGAGTTTGAAGCCATGAGGAGGGAATGATCCCACCATTGAGTCCGAAGGGACTGCCCAAGGGCTTGCTAGGAGAATGTATTGAGCTGTGGAGGGATTGGTAGAACTTATCGCTAAGAGGGGAGTGCCCTTGTCCCTATTGATGTCCCTGCACCACCAAATCCTATAGTATATCGGTATGGTACCAACGTACTCTTGTTGTATATGAACATCCATATTGAAGAAATTTCATAGGCATGGTCTTAATAAATGTTGAGTCACAAACCATTGCATGCACCTACTCTTTGAACGAGATCCAATATTTCGTGAATCCACCCCACCGCAAATTTTCTTATATGCAATCTCTTATGACATCGAGCTCTATAATCATGTCCTTGAACTGAGTGGTAGCTATAGTGTCACGACCCGAAATCCCACCTTCGGGCCATGACTGCGTCTAACGTTGAACCCGCTAGACAAGCTAACGTTTGAACCAAAAGCTCATTAACAACTAAAATAAACAAGATAACTAAGGTATCGATAGTCAACAATATGAAGGTTAACTAAATTCAAAATAATATAGCAACTTCATAATAAAACCCATATACATATCCCAGAACTGGTGTCACATACTCATGAACTGTCTATGAGATTACTGAATACAATGGTCTGAAAATAAGTACATATGACTGTCTCTGAAACTATAAAATAAGACAGAACTGAAAGAGAAGGGTAGAAGGTGACGCCAAGGCCCACGAACGTCTGTGGGTCTACCTCGAGGTCTCCTAAGTGAACTGGTGGAATGCTCCCTCCGTCAGTGCCCACTGGGTCCGGCTGCGTGGTCTGTACAACATAAAAAAGTGCAGGTGTAGCATCAGTACAACCGACCCCATGTACTGAGTAAGTGCCGAGCCTAACCTCGGCGAAGTAGTGACGAGGCTAGGACTGACAACAATATATGTACCTGTGCAATTCTATATAATAACAGGAAAATATTTACAGAAATAAACAAGTATAAACAGATTCGGGGAGAGTCATGATGGGGATAAGAGGGGCAACAAATACTAGCATAGTGGAACAGGGTAACAACTGAAATGTAACAGTAAAGCAGGAATTTACCGCCTCGGAACAGATAATAAACAACACTAGGCACGGCATGTCCCCTCGTGCATCACCTCACAAATCACTCGGCACGGAATGTCCGCTCGTGCATCAAACAATAAACAATCATCACGACATGTCCCCTCGTGTGATAAATAATAAACAATCAACACGACATGTACCCACGTGCGATAAATAATAGACAATCATCACGGCATGTCCCTCGTGTGATAAATAATAAACAATCAGCACGACATGTCCCCTTGTGCGATAAATAATAGACAATCATCACGACATGTCCCCTCGTGTGATAAATAATAAACAATCAGCACGGCATGTCCCCTCGTGCGATAAATAATAAACAATCATCACGGCATGTCCCCTCGTGTGATAAATAATAAACAATCAGCACGGCACTCCCCTCGTGCGATAAATAATAAACAATCAGTACGGCATGTCCCCTCGTGCGATAAATAATAGACAATCATCACGGCATGTCCCCTCGTGTGATAAATAATAAACAATCAGCACGACATGTCCCCTCGTGCGATAAATAATAGACAATCATCACGGCATGTCCCCTCGTGTGATAAATAATAAACAATCAGCAAGACATGTCCCCTCGTGCAATAAATAATAAACAATCATCACGGCATGTCCCCTCGTGTGATAAATAATAAACAATCAGCACGACATGTCCCCTCGTGCGATAAATAATAAACAATCATCACGGCATGTCCCCTCGTGTGATAAATAATAAACAATCAGCACGGCACGTCCCCTCGTGCAATAAACAATAAACAATCAGCGATATAATGTTCAAACTAACAATAAGAAATCTTAAGTGTGCAGAAATACTCAATAAAATTCTATCGTCCCTGCAAGAGACTCAGCTATAACCAAACTTGCTCAGAGATATAATTTCAACAGTAAAACCTTAACTGAAACAAATAACTCAATAACTCCCCACGTCGTGAAACAACATCAATGTATCGCTTCTAAATCACCACTTACTTATAGTACAGAGAATATTAAGAACACGATATGATTCATCACAATTGACTCACGGGCATGCTTGACCACAACATATAGGAACTCGTCACCTAGCCTATACGTTGGAGATGAATACACATAGCAAATAAGACTCTATGCCTAATCCCTCAAGCTAAGGTTAGGCCAAACACTTACCTCGGCTCCAAAATGCAAGTCAAGCTTCAATCACAGCCTTTCCTCTCGAATCCGACTCTGAGTCGATGATATCTAGACATAATTGATTTATTAACATCAATAATTACTCAATAAACCAATTCAAAAGCCTAATTATACATTCCCTATCATTCTTCCAACAATACCACAATTCGACCCTGGGCCCGCATGCTCGAATCCCGAAAATTTTCGGAGGAATCACTCACCCATAGACTAAGGATCATTAATATGAAGTTTTTACTTAAATTCATAGCATTAAACGAACAATACGCCAATTTCTCAAGAACCCTAAATTTACTACCCAATTCTTGATTTTCCATTAATTTAGTAGTAAGCCATATTAATAATTCATGCATGAAACTAGTATTAGGAAGGAATTAACTTACCTTAACAGTAGCTAGGTCATGGTGTGTCCTTCCCAAGCTCACAAGTCTCTAATGGGTTTTTGGTATGAAGGGAATGAAGAAATCCCGAGTTTTTGGCATTTAAAACAATCTGGCCTACAGGGGTTCCGCACCTGCGGGCTTGGGACCGCACCGGTGAGAAAAAGCTCGCACCTGCGGAAAATGGTCAAGGCAGGTTGGGGTCGCACCTGCAGAGCTGGAGACCGCACCTGCGGCTCCGCTCTTGTGGAAAAAAAACCGCACCTGCGGAACCTCTGCACCTGCGAGGCTGGGACCGCAGGAGCAGTCCCACACCTGCGGCTGGGCAACCGCACCTGCGGTCACACAAGCAACAGCTGCACAAAAAGTTGTTCTAGCTGGTTTTTAGCCCCGTTGGGTGTCCGGAAGGCACCTGGGCTCACCCGAGTGTCACGACCCGCAATCCCACCTTCGGTCCATGACTGAGTCTAACGGTGAAACCGCTAGACAAGCCAACGTTTTAACTAAATATAACTCATCAACGACTGAATTGAACAAATTAACTAGGGCATCGATGGCCCACAACATGAAATTTAGCAAATAACCAAAATATAACATGGCAAATTCGAAATACAACCCATATACAAATTCCCAGAACTGGTGTCACGTACTCACGGACTATCTAAGAGATTTCTACAAACAAAAGGTCTGAAAATAA
>ML261210.1:0-11419 GCA_005239495.1 Nicotiana undulata
AGATTATGATATTACTATCCTCTATCATCCAGGAAAGGCCAACATGGTGGCCGATGCCTTGAGACAGAAGTCAGTTAGCATGGGTAGTTTGGCCTATCTTTCAGTGGTAGAGCGACCTTTGGCTTTGGATGTTCAAGCGTTAGCCAATCGATTTGTCAGATTGGAGGTTTCCAAGGGTGGCAGTGTTTTGGCCCATACCGTCGCTCGTTCTTCATTGTATGTTCGCATTCGCGCCAGGCAGTATGAGGATCGTCAATTATGTGCTCTTAGGGATGCGGTTCGTCACGGACGTGCCAAGCAGGTCACACTTGATGCTGAGGGAGTCTTGAGGATGCAGGGTCGCATATGCGTTCCTGATGTTGATGGCATTCGTGAGTTAATATTGCAGGAGGCCCACAGTTCCAGGTATTCCATTCATCCGGACGCCGCGAAGATGTACTAGGACTTGCGGCAACATTATTGGTGGCACAGAATGAAGAAGGATATCGTGGCTTCTGTGGCTCGGTGCTTGAATTGTCATCAGGTTAAATATGAGCACCAGAGACCCCGTGGTTTGACGCAGCAGATTCAGCCTCCCGAGTGGAAGTGGGAGCGTATCACGATGGATTTTGTAGTTGGGCTCCCACGGACTCCGAGGATGGTTGATGCAGTATGGGTTATGGTAGATAGGCTGACCAAATCAGCACATTTCATTCCGGTGGCGATTTCATCCTCAGCAGAGAAGTTGGCGTAATCATCATATCAGACCGAGGTACTCAATTTACCTCCCATTTCTGGAGAGTATTTCAGAGAGAGTTGGGCACTCACATAGAGTTGAGCACATCATTTCATCCCCAGACGGACGGACAGTCCGAGCGCACCATTCAGGTTTTGGAGGATATGTTGCGGGCATGTGTTATTGATTTTGGTGGTTCATGGGACCAGTTCTTGCCCTTAGCAGAGTTTGCCTACAACCACAGTTACCAGTCGAGCATTCAGATGGCTCCGTATGAGGCGTTGTGTGGTAGGCGATGTCGGTCTCCAGTCGGATGGTTTGAGCCCGAAGAGGCTAGATTACTGGGTTCTGAGTTAGTCCAGGATGCCTTGGATAAGGTGAAGATTATTTAGGATAGGCTTCGTACAGCTCAGTATAGGAAAAAGAGCTATGCAGATCGTAGGGTTCGAGATTTGGCTTTTATGGTAGGAGACCAGGTATTCCTTCGAGTGTCGCCTATGAAGGGCGTGATGAGATTCGGAAAGAGGGGCAAGTTGAGCCCTAGGTATATTGGCCCATTTGAAGTTTTAGATAAAGTAGGAGAGGTGGCCTACAGACTTGCCTTGCCACCGCATTTATCCGTAGTGCATCCCGTGTTTCATGTATCCATGCTCCGGAAGTATATTGCAGATCCATCTCATGTTCTTGATTTCAGCGGTGTCCAATTGGACAAGGATCTGACTTATGAGGAGGAGCCAGTAGCCATATTAAATAGGCAGGTTCGCTAGTTGAGGTCGAAGAGTTATCCTTCGGTCCGTGTCCAGTGGAGGGGTCAGCTAGCAAAGGCAGCTACTTGGGAGTCCGAGTCCGACATGAGGAGTCGTTACCCCCATCTTTTCTTAGACTCAGGTACTTTACTATATCCGTTCGAGGACGAACGTTTGTTTTAGAGGTGGAGATTGTGATGACCCAAAAGGTCATCCTNGGGAAGGTAGTCGGGAAACTTCCATGTGAAAATATGATAAAAATGGGATTTTTGAATTGAATAATTGAATAAAGTTGACTTTGGTCAACATTTTTGGTAAACGGATCCGGACCCGTGATGTGACGGTCCCGGAGGGTCCGTAAGAAAATATGGGACTTGGGCGTATGCCCGGAATCGAATTCCGAGGCCCCAAGCCCGAGAAATAAATTTTTAAAGAAAATTGTTTTCTGAAAATATTAAAGGAATGTGAAAGTGAATAATTATGTGAAAACCTTGTTACCGGGCCCGTGTTATGGTTTCGGAGCCCGGATTAGGCTTATTATATGTTGTTTGTCCTATCTGTGAGATTTGGTGTAAAACGGGTTTAATTTGATTGGTTTCGGGTCCAAGTGAAGAAAAATGGAGTTAATGAACTTGTGAGGTTTCTAAAGAATTTGAAATGTGGCTTGAGAAGTGATTTTATGTTCCCGAGGTCCGAATGAAATTCCGAGATCGGGAATAGTTTCGTTGTGTCGTTTATAACTTATCTAAAAAAATTGAAGCAATTCCGAGTGGTTTAGGCCGGTTCAGCGCGTTAAAGTGAATTCTAGAATTTCAAAGTTCTTAAGTTTTGAATTCAAGGGTTTTGGAGTGTGATTTTGAGTTTAGCGTTGTATTGAATGTTCTGTGAGCTCGAGCAAGTCCGTTTAATAGTTTGGGACTTGTTGGTATTTTTAGACGGGGGCTCGGGTGGGCCCAGGTGCCTCCAAAACCCCGCGCGAGGCCAAAAACCAGCAAAAACCACTGTTGGTGCACATCAGCTGGTGTGACCGCAGGTGCGGTTGCCCAGCCGCAGTTGCGGGACCGCCCCTGCGGTCCCAGCCTCGCAGGTGCGATCCCCAGCCCCTTGCCCAATGTCCGCAAGCGCGAGACCACAGGTGCAGTCCAGGCCATCGCAGGTGCGACCTTTCTGCATGGGCGACCAAAGTTCCACAGGAGCGGGATTGCTGGTGCGGCTCCCAACCCCGCAGGTGCGAGCCCAGGGTCCCAGGCCCCTTTCCGCAATTGCGATCTTTTCCTCGCAGGTGCGAGACCGCACCTGCGATCCTATGGTCGCAGGTGTGGAAACCCCTGTTGGCAGCCCACTTAAAATGTCCAAAATTTCGGGTTTTCCTCATTCCTTCCATCTTCAAACTCCATTAGAGAGCATCCAAGCTTGGGGCATCACCTTCCACGACCACCCACTGTAAGAGGTAAGTAAAACCCCATAAAACTTCTAATTTTAACAATAATTCCTAGCTTAATTCACTACTAAATCACCTAAAATCATTGAATTAGGAAGTAAACTTTAGGGTTCTTAGGAATTTCGTGATTTTCCATGTTAGGCCATAAATTCTTGAATAAATTACATAACTTCGATCCTTAGACTCCGGGTAATTGATTCCTTCATGAATTTTTGAAAAATCTAAATGTGTGGGCCTGGGATCGAATTTTAGTATTCTTGGAAGAATAGTAGGAAATGCATAATTTGGCTTAGAAATTGATTTATTGATTACTTATTGAAGTACTTGGATTGATTATGTCTAGATAATACCGTTCCGGAGTCGGGTTCTAAAGCAAAGGCTGTGATCGAGGCTTGACTTGCAATTTTGGAGCCGAGGTAAGTGTTTGGCTTAACCTCAGCTTGAGGGATTAGGTATAGAGTCTTATTTGCTATGTGCAACTCATGTCCAACGTATAGGCGTGGTGACGAGTGCCTATGCGTTGCGGTCAAGTATGCCTGTGAGTCAATTGTGATGAAATTTGCTATGTTCCTGATATTTCCCCGCACTCTGAGTAAATTATGAATTAAAAGTGATACTTGCTTATTTCTGTTGCCATTTTTTCTGCTATTATATAAAATTGCACAGGTACATATGTAGTGTTGGTCCTAGCCTCGTCACTACTTCGCCGAGGTTAGGCTCGATACTTACTCAGTACATGGGGTCGGTTGTACTGATGATACACCTGCACTTTTTTATGTTGTGCAGACTACGCCGGACCCAGAGATCACTGACGATCGGAGCATCTCATTCAGTCACACAGGAGACTCGAGGTAGACCCGCAGACGTTCGTGGGCCTTGACATCACCTTCTACTTTCCACTTTCAGCTCTGTCTTACTTTGTATTTCAAAGACAGTCTTATGCATTTATTTCAGACCATTTGTTTGTAGTAATCTCATAGATAGTCCATGAGTATATGACAAATGTTCTGGGATTTCATATATGGGTTGTATTTCGAATCTGCTCTGTTATATTTTGGGTTATTTGCTAAATTTCATATTGGGGGCCATCGATGCCCTAGTTAATTTGCTCGTTTCAGTCGTTAATGAGTTATATTTAGTTAAAACGTTGGCTTGTCTGGCGGGTTCACCGTTAGACGCAATCATGGCCCGAAGGTGGGATTTCGGGTCGTGACAGAAAATTATTTACTCCTTGTATGTACTCATCAGTTGACCTTCGGAGGCTCATCCACCTTTTATCTCTGTTATCCATTAAATTAGTTTTATCATATATGACACCAAAACAACCAGTACAAATATGGTTTATATACTTTCAGTCGGAAAAATCAGCTAATTAGTAAGAGGAAGGGCAGTATATCATTCTGTTAAAGCTGGGCAGCACAAAAACAATGAAAGAGAACTAGGCAGCATATCAGCGAATAGGAGAAGACTTAGAAAGAAGAACCGAAGTTTAAAAAAAAAATTGCCAGCATTTCGCTTCTATTTGGACGCTGAAACAGTGAAAAGAAGAAGAAGAAGAAGAAGAAGAAGGAAAAAATCATCACATACCTGTTGCCGCTGAATCTCTGTTGAAGTTGAAAAGGGGGCTCTAGTCGATGTTGTTGCTGGTCGTGTTTTAATAGAAGTACATTGATCCCTTCTTTTTTAATTAAATGGGCTGGCAGCTTCACTCGCTTCGGTGCTACACCAGAAAATTCAACGACCTCTATATTCTTTCTCTGTGTAGCTAATTTGCGAGCAGCACCTGAGAAAAAATAAGAAGGCAAAGGTTTGATGATGTCCAAGAGAGGAGGAAAGACATGAGGAAGGGGGCAACCAAAGACAAGTAAGGACATCACTGGTTCATTTTCCAAATGCATATCACAGTTTGCAAATAGTTACTGCACATTATCGTCTTCATAAATAAGATGAGGCATCTAAAACACCACTAGGTACTAGGCATGTGCATTTGGATCGGATATCCGAAATCCGATCCGATCCACTCTATTTCGGATTTTTAGATTTCGGATTTTCGGATTGGATGCTGATTATGTTTTTAAAAATATCGCATTTTCGGATTAGAATCGGATTGGTATGATTTTAATCAGATCCGATCCGAAATCCGAAATTATGAGTTATACCATTGTGTTATCCTCTCTTTAGTACAACTGTGCAGAACATAAACTTGACTTCAGCAGCAACAAGCAACAATATGGTTCCAATATTACTGCCTAATTGGTCTTCTAGCTTGCTAAGTTCTAATTATCTATCATCATCAGTGAATTCTTTGCTTTTCAGCTAATTACAATCAAGGGTTAATTATCACACAAGAGAGGCTGCAATAAATATTGGTGATTACTTTGTAAATGATTTTACTTTAGACAGATTAATCCAGCAGCAACAGGCATAGGATCAGCAACCATACAAATTGGTTCACTCCAATATATTTGCTTAGTTTCAGAAAGTCATAAGTAACTATATGAAATGAATTGCTAAAAGCATCTGCAAGTTTTAACCTCTCAGGTGTAAAATAGATAATGCATTCAAGTTAAAAATTGATAAAATATACAGTTGAGTATACATATTTTTTTTTAAATTCGGATCGAATTCGGATTGCCTTTTTCAAAATCCGAAATTCGAAATCCGAATCCGGAATATGCTAAATCCGATCCAACCGATCCGTGCACAGCCCATCTAGGTACCTGTTAGTCATTTAGACTTCTGTGGCTACTTAATAGTGTGTGAACTATTAGAGAACTCAGCTATAACCATAAAGTCTTCCAGCTATTGTGTTTGCATGGGTAAAAACTAGAAGCTACAGATAAATCAATGGAAATACCTGTTATGGAACAACAATCGGATTCACTACAGAGAAATCAATGGAAATCTTTTGTGTGTTTGGTTGAATCTGTAATTCCAAAAGACCAGAAACCCATGAGACATAGCCTCGTTCACTCTGTATTCAAAGCTAAGGTATATTACCATATAACTGCTAAATTTTACCATGCATATACACAAACAGAGCAGATCAGTCAAATATGAATCAAGAACAGTCACACATCCAATAATCTGAAGAACTTATCCAGATCCATTTACACATATAGTCGGGAATCCAAAGAACTACATAAATGGTCAGCCAACAATTTCATTGGGTCATACATGTCATCAATCAACCATTCACCAGGCAAATAGATATCACTATCTCTAATCTATCCATATAAAATACAAGACAACATTAGTAAACAATAGAGAGGACAAAAATATGCATAAAAAGTATAGAAATGGTAGTTCATTGAAGAATTTTCTATAAAGCTATATAAATATAGTTTCCCATATTCATGTAATATAATTTTGTAGTTTTTCATTGGAAAGATGAGAGCATATGCTAAGAAAAACACAAACAGACCTGACTGCCTCAATGCAAAATATTGCTATTTCAAGCGACTTTCCAAGCCTCAGTTCTATATCAATTCAAGCCTCGACAGCTGTAAAATGTCACAAGACCCAAATCCTGCAAAATTGAAAAAGTCAGAATACAATAACAACAAGAGAATTTGCATGACCAAAAGTCTCAAAGCCCACACAAACCAAAAGAAAAGGATGGACAAAAACTAAAAAGATCTTTTCAGGTTTAATTGAAGAACAGAAATTGACACAATCATTTCCTGTCTTTGATCTTAGATACCAAATGAGTATACCAGATGAGTTTTAGCTATGCGATAACACATTTCAGTTATTATACAACTGAAATCACAGTTTTCAGAAAAAGGAAGATTAAATAAGAAAATGAAACATTAGAAAACCTTTTCCCACCCGTCCCCTTTCTCTTGGTCCGAATTACTGACTTCCACAAAAAAAAGGACTTGAGATTAGAACCCAACAACATAAGGCATGATAAAAAAACACTATCATTTGCTAAATCTCTGCATGAATTAAAATACTGCACATATTTCAACTACATTGCACTTATAACAAAACACACACATACAAAGCCTAGAAATTTTCATTAGGCACACCAAAAAGAGGAAAACAAAGAAATAAAACCCATGAAAATACTTAAACCACATTCAAAGAACTACATTGCACATGTAACAATGAGGACTGTCTATTGAACATCTTCAAAAATAACATGCATAGTCAAATTCAAGACTCAATTTTATGCTTTGAGGCAAATGGAGTGGCCGACTTAAAAGGGTTTCATAATTCCATAGTATCTGAATACACAATTCCCATTTACACTTTTCTTGATTCCCATTTACGCTCCCGTTACATTGTTTATGGTAACGGTTTTGTTACAACTGCGACGGTTTTGTAGCGGTAATGTACTGATATTACCTAAAATCTATTGGAACGGTTGCAACCGTTACAATATAGTGTCTATGGCAACAATTGGTGAAATGTTCCAGAAATAACTGTTGCCATAGGCCCATGAAAATACTTAAACCACATTCAAAGAACTACATTGCACATGTAACAATGAGGAATGTCTATTGAACATCTTCAAAAACAACATGCATAGTCAAATTCAAGACTCAGTTTTATGCTTTGAGGTAAATGGAGTGGCCGACTTAAAAGGGTTTCATAGTTCCATAGTATCTGAATACACAATTCCCATTTACACTTTTCTTGATTCTGCAATTTTTTTTACCTTTCATTTGAGTGCATCATTATTCTTTCAACATTTTCTACTGATCATTCTCATTCAATTCAGATCCTTTTACGAATCAAAATGGAAGAAATACCAGAAAAGAAGCATAATTGCAGTATTGGGAGGTCACATGCGTGTTCATTTAGACTTGATTTCAGCAGAAAAAAAGAAGAAAATTAAAGCTGAAAACAAGATGGGTTCTTCATAAGAAAAAGAAGCTGATAATCATTTCGAAGAATTGAGCATTTCAGAGCAATCTGACAGTAGCATGAGTCAAGAAAAGGCCAATAATATTAGCACCAACGATGTTGATGATATTGACTAAACTGGTTATAGTTTAAGAGAAAATCCAAGAAAATCTTGGAGGGTTTCTGAGTTAAAGCCTTGCTCTTTGCAGTCAAATGCCTTTATCAAAAAGCTCTAGCAATTCATAAATCTATCAAAATTAGCTAAAAATACAACCTAAAGCATAAATTAGGCGGATGAAGAACCAGTAAAGAGTTGAAATTGAAACCCTAATGTACGACAAAACAAAAATAAGAGTGAGGTAGTGAGCACCTGATTTGGGGGAAGGTTGTCGCTGTACAAACTTCAGAGTGAAAGAGAAAGAGGATTTTGGTGTGAGAGAGAAGGGGCGGTATAATTTGGGGTAGAGCTTTGGGTGTATCGACAACGTTAGTGGGAATGGGTATTAAAAATTTTAAACCTAATATTTATATTATTAAATTAAAATTACTTAAAAATAATAAAAAGATGTGTTATTTGGGCGGGTTTGGCGAAATTGACGAGGGAAAATAAGGAGGAAAAAAAGAACCGTTCCGATAAATTTTTTATCAATAAAACCGTTCCATAAATAATTTTATTGGGACGATTTATAGATTTGTTGCAAAAAAGGGTTTATGGTAACGGTTTTGTTACAACTGCGACGGTTTTGTAGCGGTAATGTGCTGATATTACCTAAAATCTATTGGAACGGTTGCAACCGTTACAATATAGTGTCTAGGGCAACAGTTGGTGAAATGTTCCAGAAATAACTGTTGCCATAGGCCCATTTTCTAGTAGTGCTTCTTCGAGATTAGACGGGATACTCACTGGGTACATATTTATTTAATATGTACTCATGTTGCACTTTTGTACTTAACTGTACAGGTACTGAGGTCGGTGCTTCTGGTTATTATACCGGAGATAGATCCTGAGCTAGTGGATTTGACTTCACGGTGAGCTGCTTCTTCTGGAGGTTTCCAGCAGTACCATGGAGATTTCCTTTTGTGTTTTCCCGTCTATTTCATTCAGACAGTGGGATTGTATATATTACCTTTTGGTTATTCTGTTAGCATGCCCGTGGCACTCGTGACACTAGTTCCTGGCTCACACACGTAGTGTTTATTATGGGTTTTGGGTTGTATATTCATATATATGCTTATCTTTTGGCCCACACATCGTTATAGCTTTATTACTTATCACCGGATTATCATTTTTGGATATCATGCTTAAAACTATTTAAAACTGGTAAACATTGGAATACTTAATCAATTGGAAATGGTAACACTTATTGATTTTGTATTGGCTTGCCTAACCCCGCAGTTGGGCGCCATCACGACCTGAGTTAGGATTTGGGTCGTGACACACATTCTCCATCTACATCGCATAGGGCTACTATTGTGCCTTCCACCTTCATAAGGCTACCATTCTGCCTTCTGAGGTTAAGCTCTACCTCCATCTGCATCTGCATAAGGCTACTATTCCGCCTTCCGAGACTAAGCACCATCTCCATCTACATCGCATAGGGCTACTATTCTGCCTTCCACCTGCATGCGGCTACCTTTCTGCCTTCCGAGACTAAGCACTGTCTCCATATGCATCTTTGCATAAGGCTACTTTTCTGCCTTCCGAGGCTAAGATCTGCCTCCAATTTACTTTTCGAGACTAACCGTTGTCTCAAGCACTATTTACTTCGCTTTCCTTTCGGTCTAAGCTCTGCCCTTTCAATACGCAAGACTAAGCTCTGTCTTGTCAACATCATACTATTGCATCTTCATGGGCTGAAATATCGCCAACTTATCCAAAGGCGTCATGGTTCGAAAGCACCATCTTCATGGCCCAAGAACACCATGTCATGGCCTGAGGATCTCTTTTAATCATTTGCATATCATTATTCAAAGGCTTTATGGTTCGGAGGTGTGATGACCCAAAAGGTCATCCTAATTAATTCCAGCTAAATCTGTGTTTCGAGGCCTCGAAAGCCTCCGTTGATCTCACCTCGATATGCGTGTGCAGTCCGGGCGTGTAGCCGGGAAGTCTTTATATTGAAAATTTGATAAAAATGGAATTTATGATAATAAAATGAATAAAGTTGACTTTGGTCAATATTTTTGGTAAACGGACCCGGACCCGTGATGTGACAGTCCCGGAGGGTCCGTAAGAAAATATGGGACTTGGGCGTATGCCCGGAATCGAATTCCGAGGTCTCAAGCCCGAAAAATGAATTTTTAAAGAAAATTATTTTCTGAAAATAATAAAGGATTTTGAAAATGAATAATTATGTAAAAACCGTGTTACCGGGCCCGTATTATGGTTCCGGAGCCCGGAACATGTTTAATATGATTGTTATGAGTTGTCTGTAAAATTCGGTAAGAAACAGACTTGGTTTGACGTGTTTCGGATCAAAAATGGAAAATTTAATAGTTTATGAAGTTTGAGAAAATTCTATGGATTTTGGAGTTTAATTCATTGTTTTTGATGTATTTTGGTGGTTTAATTATTTGCACAAGTCCGTAGGATGTTTATGAGGTTGTGTGTGTAATTGGTTTTGAGCCCCGAGGGCTCGGGTGAGTTTCGGGTAGGCATCGGAGTGCAAAAAGTAGGAAAAATCTGGTGTTCCTCAAGTTTTTCTGGTGTCTGATGCCTCATTTATTCAGTGCGATCGCAGATTCTTCCCTGCGATCGCATAGCATTGACATGTGATGGGGTCTGATGCACTATGCGATCGCACTTGCTTCTCCGCGATCGCATAGTGTAATAGGTAGGAAGGGGGCTGGGGGGTTAGTTGTTCAGTGCGAACGCACCTCAAAGGGCGCGATCGCGGAGGGTCCAGGGTTAATACTGTGCGAACGCAGGTGGGGTGCTGCGAACGCACAGAGGTTAGCATAGGTCCTAGGGCTGGGTAGAATTGCCATGTGCGATCGCACAAGGGCCTCTGCGATCGCAGAGCTTAAGCAACTTACCTCTATGCGGTCGCACCTCATGTTCTGCGATCGCATAGCATTAAAAACGCCCAATTATATTTTTAACCCCAAAACAGAACCTTATACGGGATTCTTCCCATTTTCCACTTCTCTTTTCTTCCCCAAGCCTCCATAACCGAGAATCAAGCTCCCCAACCTCCATAACTCCATAGGTAAGTGCTCTTGACCTCGTTTCCTCTTAATTTCTTCAACTAATCACTAGATTCTAGGCCTAAAAACATGGAATCAAAGTAGGAATTACGGATTTTAGGTAGAGTTGGGTTTTTGAGAATTTTGGGTGATTCAACCTCAATTTGGGGTCGAATCTTAAAACAAATCATATATTTTGACTCGTGGGGTTATGGGTGATCGGGTTTTGGTCCGAACCTCGAGTTTGGACCGAGCGGGCCCGGGGTCAGATTTTGCTATTTTTGGAAGAATAGTATAAAATGTATAATTAGGCTTCGAAATTGGTTTATTGAGTATTTATTGATGTTAATAAATCCATTATGTCTAGATATTATCGAATCGGAATTTGGATTCGAGAGGGAAGGCGGCATTAGTGGCTTGACTTGCACTTTGGAGCCAAGGTAAGTGTTTGGCTTAACCTCAGCTTGAGGGATTAGG
>ML261211.1:728-97155 GCA_005239495.1 Nicotiana undulata
AAAATGTAGACCCTTGTAGCGTAGTAAAATTTAGAGCCCTGTAGCATAGTAATGTGTAGTAATTAGTGTAGAAATCTTATAGTAAAGAAATCTTCTACACTAATTACTACACATTACTATGCTACAGGGCTCTAAATTTTACTACGCTACAAGGGTCTACATTTTACTACGCTAAAAAGCTCTAGATTATACTACGCTAAAAAATAATCTAAACTAAACATAAACAAAAAAAAATTAAATTGCAAATAAAACACAGAAAGGCATGAAAACATACTAATTTTGCAAAGACGGATAAATTTAACATACTAGTTTCGCAAAAAAAGAATACAAAACGAAATAGAACACATACAAATCAAATAATATGCATTATTATAAAACTTTAAATATAAAATAAATTGAAATACCTCGATTTAAATTTTCGGAAAGCAAATCGATTGAAATTTTGACTCCGGAAGTGTGCTTTCACAATAATACGAAGTTTTATTTCAACGTGGGACCTACTTTCTTTACCTTTACTATAACGGGGGGACCCAATTTTTTTTTTTTTTAATTGGGAGTGGGGCAGCGGGGGGGACCAATATTTTGGAGGAGGAGTAAAAAAATGGGGGAAGAAGAATGGGATTCGTCTGGAGGAAGACGATGGAATTTTAAATTCCACGTATAGCGCCCTTATACACGGCGCTATACATAAAAGTTATGTATAGCGCCGCGTATAAGGGCGCTATACCCTGACATGTACAGCTTTATGTATAACGCCCAAGTACAGGGTGCTATACATTAACGGTGTTAATGTATAGCGCCCTGTACTTGGGAGTTATACATAGTTATGTAATTTTTTTCCCACTTATTTTCGTTCTTTATGTTTATTTTTGTATTATTTTGGTTCCCAACTCCAATTTGAGCCTAAATCTATCTAATTCGTCCAATCCGACCAGAGATTAATGGGTTGAGCTGAAAATATTTTAGCTCATGGGATAATTTGGGCTGGGTCCAAGTTAACCCATTATTTTTTATGACCCATTCTGACTCCTTTAGCAGCCCAAATACAACTCATGAAACTCACCCAAAACAAAGGTATACCAACCCAACTTATTTAGAAATTTACTTAGTTGCCCCAATTTTATAATTTTTTAATATTTTCAATTTTTTGTTTGTTTTTCTGCACTTCCCACTCACCCACCATACCCCCTAACCCCCCCTACCCCGTATTTTAAATTTTCTATTTTTTTTGTTTTTCTTCACCACCCATCCCACCGCCACTCGCAAAATATTTTTCAACTTACTGAATTTAAGGTATTTTTTAATGCAAGATGAACATGGTTCAAAAACATGGGTCAAGTTGGGCGGGTTGGGTTATGACATATTGTTTAACCCATCTTGACACAACCCATCTTAGCCAAAGTACACTTTGGACTGGGTTGAACAATGACCCATTTATTGACCTAACCCATCTTGACCCGCCCAAATTCAACCCAATCCAACCATTTGTCATCCCTAATTATAATGCTGCAATTAGTGAACCAAATCCAGCCACGTTTTCAAATTGGCGAATTGGCAAGAAAAGAGGTAAAGAAAAATCTGTATTTTCATGTAGATCCAAGTTCCTAAATCATGGTTAATTGATATATTTTGATGTAAATAAGTAATTATCACGATATTATGATATCTTTTCACCTTTTTTTTAACTCAAGATTAGTCCTAGAGCATTTATAGTTAATTTATATACTTAGGTAAGAGGATTATTGTTCCTTCTTATTAGATTAGACTGAATGCTCTATTTTTTTATGTACACACCAACATACGGAAAGAGATATTTTTCAAGATATTCTTAACCATTACTGATTTTAGGTTTATAACCCACCTTTTAAACATGATTCATGACCTCTTTTCTCATTTCATTACAATCATTCCATCTAACTAGTATGAGAGCTTGATGTCGACATAACCTCACCCAGTGGCGGAGTCAAAATTTTCATTAAAAGGTGTCAAAATATAAAGAAATAAATTTATCAAGAAGTCAATAAGTCATTATGTAGTATATAAATATATTTTTTTTAAAAATTACCGAGTTATACAATATAATTTTTCAACGAAGGGGTATCGGTTGACACCCTTTGGTGCATGTGGCTCCGCCACTAACCCCACCCCCCCCACCCCCCAAAAAAGTTTCATCTTTTCACTTAAATATTTAATTATAAGCATAAATATCGAGTGCAAGTAAGTTTTTATCGGCATTTTACCCTCCTCTTAGTTTTGAAACAAACCCAAGAACATGCTCTAAATAACATCACGTGTCTAATTATTATCATTAGTACAGTGCTGGACCAGCTATTAATCAGAAACCACGGCATTAATTTTTTTTTCTTACTTTCAAAAAGTATAAAAATATTTGATTAGTTTCTGTCTGATCTTTAATAACGGTACTTAAAAGACGAGCCAACACTTATTAGAAATAAAGAGCAGGAGTAATATTTTTCTGAATAAGAGATATTTAAAAAATGTTACATCATTTTTAAAGCTAAAACTATATAACACATTCATAATTTACCTATATATAACCAAGTTAATTAATCGTGTTAAAAACGATCCAACACGAGTTTAAATATTTTAATAAAATAAAGGAGCTAAGTTAAAGTCTTAGAGTGTCGCACAATAAAATAAAAGATTGTGATTACTCCCTCCGGTCCACAATAAGTGATCAATTTGATTTTGGCACGCGTATTAAGAAAATATTAAATTCTATACAAAAATACCTAGTATGACTAAACTATTTTTAATTAAATATTTAATGTGAGGAATAAGAATATTTTTTAGGGATATGTACATAAAAGTTATTTTGTAAAAGCAAATTGAATTATTTTTTAATTATATAAATGAATATTTTGAACCAAAATAAAAAAGCAAATTGGTGTCATATCATTTTTTTCTTGTAAAAAAATCAAGAAGCGTCAACAGTACTACCTACCGAGCAATAAAAAAGAACTGCTCTTCTTGTTTGACTAATTCAATACGAGTCATCAGATCGAATGCGGCATTTATATCTCATGAAAGTTGATAGTTCGTAATAGTAAAAACTTATCCAATCCGGTGTTTATATCATATTTTACCAATTTATCACGATATAACTATAAATTAAGTGGAGAATATGTATAAATTAATTATGGTATAATGATAAGAGTGTATATAAAACATGTGTCATTTAATTTGCTGATAAGATTTTACCCATTAATCCTAGTTACCTAGGAAAAAAATATTCATAACACACACTAAGCATCAAGCTATATAGCATATGTACCGTTAATATTTTTCATTGCCAAATAACATGATCGCTTTAAATATTTTACATTTCATTCGCTGCACGGTGATAAATTCGCACATTAAAACCACCTGCCATATGTGCAGTTAAAAGAGGCAAATAAAGCGGCTTATCTACATTGACCGGTTTAACCTCGAACCGCCTTAATACTGAAGCCAACACATACTTCATCTGTGTGAATGCCATTTCTTTTCCCAAACACACCCTTGGACCTGCTTGAAACACTGGAAACTTATATGGACATACACTTTTCGACACTCCATTTTCATCCAACCAACGATCCGGTTTAAATTCAAGTCGGTCTTTTCCCCATATCTCCTCCATTCTACCCATTCCGTACTGAAAGTAAGTCACTCTATCTCCTTTTTGAACTCTTGTGCCGTCAGGTAAAATGTCATCTTTAGCCGCATGCTTTGAGTCCCAAGCCACTGGCGGATAAAGCCTCATTGATTCATTCAAACACGCTTGTAAATACTTCATCTCTTTCAAGTCGTCGAATTCGAGTGCCTTTTCGCCATTGTTGATCGACGTTATTTCACTGATCATTTCGTTTTTGACATTGTGATGTTTGGTAGTTAGCCAAAAAAGCCAAGTCAAGGCGGAAGAAGTAGTATCTCTTCCTGCCATTAAAAAGCTTATGACCATATCTCTTACCACCTCATCTTCGTGGCCAGCAATTAATAATCTAGAGAGAAGATCCATGTTTCTGTGATTCCTATTTTCATTGATCTTTTGTTTCTTTTGCTCTATGATCTCGTTAATACAACAGTGAACTCGTTTCACGTTTTCTTTCAGCTTCTTCTCGGACCCTAAATTGAGCGCTCTCTTGCTTTTCCAGACCGCGTATATAGGCGCCATCCCACGCATGGCACACGCTTGGGAAGCGTTGTCAAACGCTTCAACGAGAACTGGCACGTGCGAAAGATCATCCAAGCAATGTGGGTCAGTGCCGAGCGATACCTTGCAAATAGTGTCGAATGCAAAACGCCTAAGCACGTCCTGCAAGTCCACGACTTTGTTAGAGTTTGCAGCTTGGTCAAGCAATGGAATCAGTCTCGTCTCAACTACTTCTTCTAGAGTTTTGACCACGAATTCCCTCAATGACTTTGTGCTGAACTCGTGGCTAGCCAATTTACGCTGCGTGTTCCATCGTTCGCCGTCTACATTGAAAATCCCCAACCCCAGAAAATCCCCTAATATCTCTGTAAAAGGCTGGCCTTTCGGATAATTAATAAAGTTTGTTTTGAGAATGTGCTCGACGTTATTCGCATTGGCTGTGATTATAGTTCGAGGAGCGCCAAAGCGTTGAACGAGAATGGTTTGTGTGGGTGACTCTGATAAAAGTTGAGTGTACCAATCCAATAGACGGTGACGATTTTTGTAAAAGGAAATAAGACAGCCAAGGATTGGGTAAGAGGAAGGGCCATAGATGGGTGTGATTCTTCTGAATTTGAGATGAAGTTTTTTGGAGAAAGACAAAAATGAGAAGGAAAAAAACCCTAAAATGAAGGAAAGTAAGAGTGAAAGAAACATCTTTTTGGGAGGTGATAAGTGTGATCAAAAGGAAGATAGGGAGCTAACCGAAAGAGTGAATGAGGTTTGATTCATTTTGAGGGATAAAAGGCTCTATTTATATCTGTGGAAAGAAAATGACACGAGAGAGGAAATTTGCTTCACTTCATTATTAATTTCATCACGTGCTTCTTATGCCGAAATTGAAACTTGAAAGTAGGCTGCGGCTGAGAATTTGTCAGAATAGCGCCGAGAAAATCTTCCGACATCTAAAAGAAAAAAATGTCTTTTCATTATGAAGTTTTTATTAGTAAACAGTACTAGTCAATTATACATTATTTTGTAATTTGTTCCACTTTTGTGACACATCTATTGTATGGAGAGTCCAATAATTTTTTCTTACCAAGTCTATTGCATATATTTTTTTATTAATATTTTGAATTTTGTACCATTTTGATTTATAATATTCTTTATATAAATTTATATTCTATGCCCAATCAATATTAAAAATTCCTCATTTTAATACTTATACTTTGAACTACAGTACATACAGTGAAAATGAGGTATTAATATTTGTGTAATCTTTAAAAATTTATACTCATCAATATAGGTACACGTACAAAGTTTATATATACCACAAAACTATTTTAGCTAGTCAACATATATACCTCAATTAACTCTTATCTTTTAACCATATGGGAGTAACAAACTGTGCAAACGTCAATTTATCTAACCTAGTTATTGATGTCTGGTTAATATTTGACCACGCAAACCCATAATTTAATATAAGTAGTGGTGTCTTATTGTTATAGGTTCGCGTTCAAATTGTGGTGTTTTAATAATGCTGTAATTACATGTAATTATTTCAAATTCATATTAGCAAACTACTAAGGTGGTCGTTTTGATCGTCTGCGGAATAACTTAAAAATTTTGAGTTGAATATTTCGAGGTGCTATTGTTAATAAATGTACTGTAATGCAATACACCACATATGTATTATTCACTCAGAGTTTAACTACTATGCATTGGCAATATAAAAAACTTCTATGCAATTAGATCGATCACCCAAAGAATAACCACAGGAAACTATTCATAAAAAAGTGAAATTAGTAACCTGAAAAAAAAGAAGATTACCTATTGTATACGGTCAGAACGGGCCTGCCCTTCTTATGACTAATCGAGGTTGGATCATGATAGGCTACAGTTCGACCTCGAGTGATATCAAGCCTCAGTACGAAGTTAGATTACTGAACCTTTAATTCAGAAACCGACCAAGGGCGAGATCAACCGAGATAGAGACCAAGCAGAACTGAGATCAAGCGAGACCGACGTAAGTTTACTTGGTCAAGTAACGGTAAGCCATAATATCCGTGATCGAGCAAGGATCACGACGGAAATGTCGGCACAGATCAAGATGAGGCCGGTTAATTAGCCAATCATGGGATTCTTGTTGTATTTAGAATTATACCATAAGTATAACTTCCCTACTATATAAATAGGGTCTAATCATTTGTAAATTAAAGGCATCAAATTCACGCAATTCAAAGCAATATACTATTCTTTTAAGCTCTCAATACTCTGTTATTTTATTCATATCTCATTTTGCTCATTCATTTGGTTCGACGACGACCTGTCTCGGGGACAAAGCTGCACGTCTCATTTGGTTTGCTTTATTTTTCTTTATAGTCAATTTTAATATCAATTTACATAATTTCTCAGTTTGTGCCAAGTGAAATCGCGTGTCCTTTAAACCACATATAAATTAAAGAGCTCATTAGGTCAAAACTAGGGGAGTGCTTACTAATAGTGAAATGTTAACATCTCTCCGCCCTTATTAGTAGTAGCGAACATCAGGTAACTTCGTGCTGTAAAACATTAAGGAGGATTCCCCGAATACCTGAAATAGCAATAAGTGAAGGAGCTTGACCAATTGTTATCCGTTTTTAGGGTAAATAGTTTGTCGCCCGCCATGGGGCTAAGGATAATAGTGTGTCTGGTACTAATTTTCGTAACACATACTATTTTATACTTGTTCTTGTGAGTATCTGAAGAAATTACGGCAGTAATGGAGCTTTCACTGTTCCATTAATGGAGTAGTGAATTAAGGCACATGCAAAACAAATTCTTCTAGAATCAGACGCAAAGAAAGGATGAAGAAGAGAATGAATTCATTACTTAGCTGAAGAGTACAACTCTGCTTTTATAGACAAGCAATTAAGGGTCACGTGCACTGCATGTGCATTTAACTAATTCCTAACAGTGTATTTAACTAACTCTTAACAGTGTTAACCACGATCTAAGCTAACTAGTCTTCAACCATAGTTAACTCAGCCTAGTTTAGCAACTATTTCAATACTCCCCCTCAAGTTGGAGGGTGGAATACATCGAGCATTCCAAGCTTGGATAAAAGGAACTGATGCTGAGTAGTACCCATGGCTTTAGTTAACAAATCTGCTATTTGATGATTAGTATTGACATGCTTAGGAACTATCAACCATTCTTTGATCATGCCTCTTACGAAATGGCAATCAATTTTAATGTGTTTTATCCTTTCATGATAGATAGGATTAGAGGCAACTTGTATGGGTGCTTTACTATCACGAAACAACTTCACAGGTGTAGTGACACTCACATTTAGTTCTTTCAACAGCCCTGTCAGCCATATTACCTCTGAAACTACAGCTGCCATGCTCCTATACTCTGCCTCAGCTTAGCTTCGACTCACAGTGTGTTATTTCTTTGATTTCCACGATATGATAGAGTCTTCCAACTTTATGATGTAACCAGTTACAGACCTCCTAGTATTTGGACATGCTGCCCAGTCACTATCACAAAATGCAATAAGTTCTGTGCAATGACTGTTCTTCAGTAGAATGACTTGACCTGATGACCCCTTCAGATACCTAACAAGTCTAAGTGCAACTTCCCAGTGTGAGGTCTTGGGCTGTTGCATGAATTGACTTAGGACCTGAACAACAAAGCTAATGTCAGGTCTGGTGATAGTTAAGTAGAGTAATTTTCCAATGAGCCTTTGATAAGGATTAGTATCTAGAAGAATAGGGTCTGTAATGCCCCACACATGTTCATCATAGTCCACAGTAGTGAATTTGGCATTTGTCTTTAAAGGTGTGTTGACAGGTTTAGATCCACTCAATCCAACATCAGAAATCAACTCCAAAGTGTACTTCCTCTGATTAAGCAGTATACCATTTTGTGACCTCAAGACTTCAATTCCTAGGAAATACCTTAGTTCTCCTAGGTCCTTGACTTTAAAACTGTTATGCAGTACAACTTTTGTTTGATCAATCAGTCTTCTGTTGTTTCCAGTAATGAGTAGATCATCTACATACAATAGGAATGACTAATTCCTCACCTTCTTTCTTTGTAAACAAAGAATGATCATGAGGGCTTTGTCTGTACTTAGCTGATTGTATGCATCTGTAAGGTTGATATATTTCACTATCTAGAGGCTTGTTTTAGACCATACAATGATTTCAAAAGCTTACACACTTTATACTCCCCTGATTTTAAAACCCTTGAGGTAGGTCCATATAGACTTCTTCTAACAAGTCACCCTGCAGGAAAGCATTATTTACATCCATTTGATACAAAGGCCAATTTCTGGAGGCTGCAACACTGATCACTATTCTGACAGTCACCATTTTTGCAACTATTGAAAAAGTCTCATGGTAGTCCAATCCTTCCTGCTGAGTGTAGCCTTTTTCCACAAGTCTGGCCTTGTATTTGTCCACCTCTCCATTTGGTTTGTATTTGATCTTGTACACCCACTTTGAGCCAATTGCCTTCTTCCTTTTAGGTAAGTCTACCAACTCCCAAGTCTGGTTTTGTTCCAAGGCAATCACTTTGCTGCATAGCTTCAATCCATTTCTGATCTTGAGAAGCTTCCTTAATATTCTTGGGTTCTATGGGTGCTGAAAACATGATAAGATACTCCTGATAGCCAGAGGGAAGATGATCATATTTCACATAGTTACTGATGGGATACAAGCAATTAGGAACATTTCCCTTAAGAATTACATAATCTTTAAGCCAAATTGGTGGCTTAATGACTCTTTTTCCTCTGCTACATTCTGTGGCTGCTTCAATGGAAACAAATTGTTCCATAGGGAGAAACTCTTCTTCTGCCAATGGTTGAACTCCTTGTAATGTAGTATCAGATGCCTCCATTTGATTATTAATATCTGCATGTCCTTAGCAGGTTGAGGAGTTGATGTGTTAGTTGGCTCAGTTATCTCCTGATTGTCAATAATAGGAGGTTCATCTATTGGTTGCTCTCCTGATTCTTCAGCTGCTGCAGTGGAATCATTGTCATGCTGCATCATAGGAGGATGGTCTGATGGTGCTGGTGCATCATTCACCTGCATGAATAAGACTTCTTCCTCATGTTCAACTGGCATGTTTCTAAAAGGGAGGATGTTTTCTCTGAAACTCACATCTCTACTAAGAAAAAAAGTTTTGGTGTCAAGATCAAATAGCCTATATCCTTTCTAGACCTCAGAGTACCCCATCAACACTGTTCTTCTTGCCCTTGGGGCTAGTTTGTCACCCCTGGGTAAGCTACTTGCATAACACAAACATCCAAACACCCTCAAATGATCTAGTCTAGGCTCTTTACCATAGAGTAATGCATATGGTATTTTTCCATCTAATACAACAGTAGGTAGTTTATTGATCAAATACACAGCAGTCTTCACACATTCTTCTCCCCAAAATCTTACTGGTACTGAACTATGAATCTTAAGAGCTCTTGCCACCTCTCAAAAATGTCTATGCTTTCTCTCAACTATTCCATTTTGTTGAGGGGTGTAGACACAACTACTTTGATGAACTATGCCAAAAGAAGATAACATTTCACTACATTGTGAGCTAAAAAAAATTGTGCCATTGTCTGATCTTAGCACCTTTACAGAAACACCAAACTGATTTTTGACCATTACTAAGAAGTCTTTAAGTACAAGTGCTACTTCACATTTTGATTGAATTAAACAGACCCAAGTATATCTGTTGTAATCCTCCCTTATAGTAACAAAGTACTGTTTCCTATCAAATGTAGCTTTTCTATAGGGACCCCATACATCAACATGAATCAGTTGGAAAATACTATTAGATTTAATCTTACTAACAAGAAATCTTAACCTGATCTGCTTTGCCATTGGACATACTGAGCAGTTATCCTGCACTGTGTTATTGACTTTATTCTTTAAGTTAGGAATATGTTGCATAGCGATTGCTGATGGATGACCCAATCTAAGATGCCATAACTCTGCTTCATCTACTTCACCAGTCATTGTTGCTCCTACTGTGGGCTTGGACTCCCTTTGTAGAATGTATAGACCATTATTCTCTCTACCAATATCCATTACCTTGCCATTGTAAAGCCCTTGAAATACACAGAAGTTAGGAACGAAAGTGACTTTACACAATAATTCCTTGGTAAGCTTTGACACTTATAGAAGATTGAACTTGAAATCTGGAACATGTAGGACATTTGTGATCTTTTGACTTCCTAAAACCTTTGTACTTCCTGCACATGTTATGGAAGATCTATTTCCCGTTGGCACTTGTACTCTACTGTCTTGTTGCTTTTCTAAGCTTCTTAGTTCATCTAACAATTCCTTTCATGGTGTAATGTGATGAGATGCTCCAGAATCAATTATCCATTCACAAACATAGGTACTAGACAACAATGTAACAATACCTTCCACCACACTTGAAGTGCTACCAGTTGATGGTTGCTTGTTTAGGAGATCCATCAGTTGTGAGTATTATTCCTTAGTGAAAAATATCCCTGCAGTTGGCTCTCAGTAGTTGCATTATTGGCATGTGTTTTGAATCCTCCATTGAACTGTGCTCTACCACTCTGTTGACCTAAAATTCCACCAGATTGCCCAGGTTTCTTCTTACTTTTAAAGTCTAGGGGGTAGCCCACAATTTTATAGCAATTTTCCTTCAAATGTCCTTTATACCCACAATGTTCACACATGAACCCTGTGCCTCTAGATAAAACCCTGTGGTCTTCCTGCTAGCATAGTGAGTGGATCTCTTTGAGTGTCTACCACACCAAGTGTCCTTTGGCTTTCCTCTTGTGACACAATTGCATAAGCTTCATTGAGAGTCACCATTGGTCTCCTTGCTAATATGTTGCTTCTCACATTCCCATAGATTTCATTCAAACCCATAAGGAACTGTAACACACGCTGGGACTTCAGATGTTCAACAGAAGGCCTTGACTCTTCACAATCACAACATGAGATTAGGACCAAAACATCCAATTCATCCCATAGGTTTTTCATCTTAGTATAGTAGCTAGTCACTGAATCTGTTCCCTGCATCATCATTGCAATTTCAGACCAAAGATAATAGATCCTTGTTAGGTTTGAACGATCAAACCTCTCCTGGAAGTCATTCCATACTTTTTTAGCATCTGAAGCATAAACAATTCCTGGTATCAACTTGTTCGAAACTGTACTCCCAATACAAGACAGTACAATCGCGTTACACTTCTCCCATTGCTCAACTAGTTCACCCCTGTAACTACTTTTAGTACACGTACCATCTACAAATCCAAGCTTACCTTTTTCTCTCAGTACTAATTTCATAGCCCTGCTCCACAGGGCATAATTCTCTGGTCATGTGAGCTTAATTGGGATTAAAACCAGTCCTGGAGTGTCTCCTGCTTGAAGAAATAACGAGTGATTGTGGTCAAGCGAGCTTACCTCGTTTTCAGCCATGTCTGCCAAAAAATTGTTTCATTTCACCGTAGCTTCTCGCTGGAGCAGATTCTCATGATCGCCTGCTCTAATACCATGAAGAAATTAAGGCAGTAATGAAGCTTTCACTGTTCCATTAATGGAGCAGTGGATTAGGGCACATGCAAAACAGATTCTTTTAGAATCAGACGCAGAGAAAGGAAGAAGAAGAGAATGAATTCTACTTAGCTGAAGAGTACAACTCTGCTTTTATAGACAAGCAGTTAAGGGTCACGTGCACTGCATGTGCATTTAACTAATTCCTAACAGTGTATTTAACTAACTCTTAATAGTGTTAACCACCTCTAAGCTAACTAGTCTTCTACCATAGTTAACTCAACCTAGTTTAGCAATTATTTGAATAGTATCTTTGATTCCAGGATCAACATGTCGAACTCTTAAGAAGCACCCACACTTAGATAATGGCCTTGGTTTCCACGGGGAAAACGACAACATAGACGCCCCAGGGAAAGAAGTACCTCCAGCTGACCTCAATGGAGTCCCCGCCGTATACCCAATCCACGTCAGTTCCCACGTTTCCATCAATGCAAATCTGGTTGTCGACCCCGAGAATAGTGTCCGCAGAGACGTTTGATTAGTTGGTCAGAGCACAAAAGGAGGCGAAGATGGCAGGATCAGTTTGCAAGTGATATTCAAAATGTTACAGGCTCAACAAGCTTCAATAGCACAACTTCAAAACAAGAACCAAGCACCGAGCAGGGCCGAGCCCGAGACATCGCAGGAAGTTGTTCATAGGGACGAATCGGTGTCAAGAAGATCAAACAAAAATGAACTAGAGGCTGGCCCCGCTATCATGAAGATGCTCGAGGAGCTGACAAAACGAGTTGAATCGGGGAGAAGAAAATTGAAGAAAATGAGAGAAAATGGAAACCTATAACTCCAGAGTTGATCAAATTCCGGGAACACCACCGATTTTTAAGGGTTTGGATTCAAAGAAGTTCGTGCAAAAGCACTTCCCCCCGAGTGCAGCTCCTAAACCAATTCCCAAAAAGTTTTGCTTGCCAGAAATTCCCAAGTACAATGGAACGACCGACCCCAACAAGCATGTCACTTCTTTCACATGTGCAATTAATGGGAACAATATGGAGGATCTAGTCCGTATTGTTGAAGAAATTTGGAGAGATCTTATCAAAGGGAGCGATGATATGGTACCATAATTTTCCACCCAAATCCATTGATTTTTTTTTCATGCTTGCAGATTCCTTCGTTTAATCACACGCCGGAGCAATAAAGGTTTAGAATAGGAAATCGGACCTCTTCAAGCTAAAGCATAAATATAATGAGATGCTCAGAGAGTTTGTGTCTCAGTTCCAGATGGAACGTATGGATGTACATCCTGTTGCTGATGATTGGGACATTCAGGACTTCACTCATGGATTAAACATACGAAGCTCGGTGGCTTCGCAACAATTAAAGCAGAACTTGATTGAATACCTAATTGTCACCTGGGACGATGTGCATAATCCATACCAGTCAAAGATTAGGGTCAAAGATGACCAGTTGGGGGCTCCTTTCGGGTCTATTTTTCCTATCAGACCCATCGACATAGTAAAAAGGGATATTGACCGGTAACCATGGTTAAACAGGGATCGTTACCAGCCATATAATAAAGATCGGAGAAACAATGGACCTGGACGCAACCCCATTTAAGGTGAGAGGAGAAATGACCGGGGACAAAGCTCTCGAGGGCGCGTGAGCAAGAATGGTTCAACAGGAATGTCGAGCCCAAAGAAGCACCACGACTGTCAGAATATAATTTCAACATTGATGCAACAGTTATCATATCAGCCATCAGACACATCAAAGATACTAGATGGCCTCGGCCTCTGCAGACCAATCTAGACCAGAGAAACCCCAATCAAATATGTAAGTATCATGGAAACCATGGCCGTAGAACAGAAGATTGCAAACAACTAAGAGAGGAAGTAGCCCGTTTGTTCAATGAGGGGAACCTTCGTGAATTCTTAAGCGATCGAGCCAAGAACCACTTTAGAAACAGAGATTCAAACAGACAGAACGAGCAAGAAGAGCCACAACACTTAATCCACATGATTGTTGGAGGGGTCGATATTCCTCAAGGACCAGTATATAAGCGCACTAAGGTGTCGATTACAAGGGAGAAGCGAACTCGGGATTATGTACCAAAAGGAACCTAGTCTTTCCATGACGAGGATGAAGAGGAGATCGTAAAACCTGATACGCTCAAATTACACTTTAAAATAGTGTAAAGCGGTCGATGTCAAATATAATAACCCAACAAGGTTGGGGTCGAATCCCACAGGGAATAGGCGTGAAAAGATTACTTTGGTAGTGTGAATCTCAACATAAATCAAATTTCTATTCCGTTAATGTAACAAAAATATGGGAATTGATTGTGTGATATTTTGATTGAAATAGTGACAAGTATGATTAATTAAATTTGTAATTGATGTGATTAACTAAACCAAGGTTGTGTCCCCTTCCATGTAGTGTAATTCTAATGGGTATTAATATGATATATTTCTAATGGAAGGTCCTTTGGATATGCAAATGATTTCTGAATGACTACCCAATATTTTCCAATAGTTGGGTAGTATTTCCTCTTTATGATTTTTCTAAATATAAAAGAGTTGCAATGAAGAGCAATAACTTAATGCCAAATAAAACCTACTTATTCCTTAGGCGATTCTATTAAACAAGGTTTAAAGCCTTGAGTCTTTGATATTTACTCCTACCAACCCTAACTCACTTTTCCAAGTAAAGAAAGAATTTAATGGCACTTGTTAATGTTTGCAACCACCAACAATCAATGAAGAATGAGAATAAATAAATATCAACCAACCATTATATATATATTCAATGTTAAATAACCAATAACATAACACCCATTTCGGGTCCACAACCTTAGTATTTAAAGCTAGCTACTCATGCTTAAAGACAAAAAGATGAGAGTAATAAATGTCATAAAGCTTACAAAATGCAAGAATCTTCACTTCCAAAGCTTCCAAAAGAGAGGAATATTCAATGTGTGTATTGTAGCTCAAAAACCAGACAATAATGACCCACAAAACCCCAATAAATCTATTTATAGTGGGCTAAAACTCGGGGTAAAAAACGGACAAAAATACCCTTTCAGGTTAACTATGCGACCGCATTCCTGTCGCATAACAGGAATGCGATTCGCATTCTTCACGAAGCCATCGCAGATATGAACCCTAGTTTCCAGGTGCTTCGTCGCATTCACGTTGTGCGGTCCGCATTGTTGATATGCGACCGCACATTAGCATCGCATTTTTGAGCTCAGCTTTTGGCACCGGAGGTTTGCGGTCCATTATGCGTCTCGCAAACAAGTTATGCGATCGCATAATGGACTGCATTTTTGCACTTGAATATTGCCAAACAATCTGTTAAACTATGCGGTCCGCCTGTGCATTATGCGGCTCAGATAGTAGATATGCGGTCCACCTTGTTGATTATGCGATCGCATGTTGTCCTTTTCTTATCCTTTTTCAGACTTTTGATCTCTTTTACATGTTCTTGAGTCCTCCAATCTCATACACTGCAAAACGTTGAAATTACATAAGTATATAATACAATTGCTTTCAAAACAAGCCAAAATCCAAGCAATTTGGTATTAAATGTGCCGAAGTTCTCCGGCACATCAACACCCCCAACTTCAACTCTTGCTTGTCCTCAAGAAACCAAAACGACTCTATCCTAACCTAAACTCCAACTAAAAGATCGAAAACAATAATGACCATGGACGATGTTAATTGTCAGTACCACAAGCATGCATTTTGGTTATTTACCCTTCATGAACAGTCACTGTTATTTACAAGGAAACTAATCAACTTGTGAACTTTGAGCCTCGACCAATTTGACAAAATGTTACTCTCAGCTGAGGGCACTTGTATCCGAATTCAAGAACTCAACTTCTGTCAGACTTCATAGTTCATGTGCCCTTACCAGAAAGAAGGCCCCAACTCACCATATTTACGATGACAACAAAAAGGGACATATTTACAAAGACACTCACTCTCACAAAGAGTTTCAAGTGTTATAACACATCATACCATAGACTTGCCCTTATTTTGATTCGTTGCCTATTTAAGAACATTCGGTTGGAGATCCCATAATAACTTTTTAAGATTTTAATGTAGGCTTAGGGAAAGGTTGAATAATCATTTGGGTACAAGTGACTACACCCTCCTTGAACACTACTCACATTTTTCTCTTTCAATGCCCTTTGTCTCTTTTCAAACCACATAGCCCTTATTGGCTCCTAGTTACCAACATTGAACCACCTTAAATACCCCTATAGTTTTTCTTCAAGGCTCCATATGTATATATATACCACCATTTTTTATTTATTTATTTATTTTATTTTATTTTTTACTTATTCTTTTGGAGTTTGAATGATTTCATGTGAATATTTTGAGGTACAGGTTCCTACGCTCAATGTACAACCTTATTAACTTCCAACTCGACACCACACCCCCAACTTAGGCTTTTAGCCTCATTCTCAATGTTCAAGGAGGGACGGGTTCAAAAGAGGGGATTATTTTACAAAAAGGGAAAGGTTTGTATTGAGGTGTCCAACAAAAAGGTTAAAGGCTCAAATGGGGTAACTAGTGATAACATGAATACATTGGGTAGATTGAAAGGCTCACTGGGTTTTCCAATATCACAAAGATTGCCTAAGGTCATTTCTCCAACTAAATGTACTTATCATTAGCGTCGAAAAACCAACCGGGCAAGTTCTAGATGACAGAAGTAAACACAAGAATTATTTATACAAAAGCTAACACACACGCCACACAACTATTTGGCTTAACATAGTTTTAGCTCTCAAGTCAACACTTGTAAACTCGAAGCTTTCATCATATTTACATGTATAATTCTAAGTAAGCATAGAGTCAAAAAGCGAGCCTCAAGTTCACACAGTTGATTGCCCTTACAACACAAAGATACCTTTTTTTTATAATGGAAGGGTATAGGTTATTTACAGACACACATGCTTGAGACTAGACACTTACACCAACCCGGTCAATATGTTTCATCCTACTGCCATGTTTCTACAATTACAGCCTTGGAAAAGACCACGGCGAAGAAAAACCAAGGGGAATTCATTGCTAATTACTATTGATGGACATGCATACAACTATCTACTTGTTTTTGTTGTTTTTGTTTGTTTCTATTTTTATTTTTTATTTTTTTTATTTTTTATATATACACAGATAACATATGTACAAGGACAACCCAAATTAACGATAAACAACACAAGTATATATAAGAGTTTACCGATAACTTTGAAGATCACGTATAACACAAAAAGAAACAAGTACAATAGTTAAAGGATTTCAACAAAAACAGTTTGTACAAGGCTATCCCACCCCTAACTTAAAATCATGCATTGTCCCCAATGCATAAGCAGGTAAAACAGAGTTTAGCGGCTCCCTGAGGCGCACTAAGTGCTATGGGAGTCGGAAGCCTGCTGAATGCTAGTGGTGTCATCTACGCTGCTAGAGCTGGAACTGCTGCGGTCTCATCCTGAGGAGTGACGGCCACTAGAGGTGGTAGAGTTGCTGAAGACTCAACTAGAGGGGTGGCTGCTGCTAGTGGTGGAGGGATGACTACTGCTAGTGGTGGAGGGGTGTCCAAGGGTCCGGAAACTAAACGTGGAGCCTGAGATCTACTGGCCTCGCCTGTTGATGGCGGAATGTCTGATGATCTGGCCTGAGTAGCTTTGTCAGCCAGTGAACGCTCTATCGCCAACCGTATATGAGCTACCTCTTCTTCTTCCGCAGTGGTGGTGATGGCAACCTGCTTGCCCTTCTCCTGAGGGCCCTCATCATCATCAGACCATGACTCCTCATCCGTCTCCACCTCGTCTGTCTCCCCACCCTCGGACTTTGCAGAATGTCCGGAATCATCCCCCGAAGGGATGTCAACTGGCACAGGTGGAGGTGGAGGCTGGGAGGCTCCTACAGTCTGGGATGCCAGGGCTTTCATCAGGGTAGAAAAATCAAGACCTAGCCCAGTCTCAGACGGGCCCACTCCCTACTCTCCTTCCTTGGGCAGGAAGGAGGATATCAAACTCCAAATTCTGCAGCTTGTGGAGCTCAGTCTTCAGTGTAGCCACATCAGTGCAGAGCGTTGGTAGGTCTCCAACCTCACCTCGCTCTATCTTCTCAATCCTCGCCTCAAGCCCCTTCAGGCGACCCACATAAAATATGCTAATGTTGTAGGGCCGTCACTGATGACTGAATGGGGGTCAGGGCCTGCCTGATAAGTGTAGGGAGGTCTTTCAGAAGCTTGTCTACCTTAGCATTGGTGTGTTGAGCTAAGAGACCAAGCCTCGAAAGGACTGGAAGTGAAGCAGGTGGCTGTGCAATGACCTGAGAGGTAGGCTGTGGAGCAGCAGTGGATGCCTCTGCGGTCTGAGGTGCAATAGGAGTCTGGGAGTCAGAGATGTCTGTCTCGGTGGGAATCTGAATCTGAATCTCCGGAGGAGCAGCATCTACCTTTGTCACCGCATCACCAATGCGTGTGATGTCGATATCCTTCTCCGCTTTTCCCATCTTGTCAGAATGTGGCATTGTAGGAAGATTCGCAGCCTTACAGTGGGCTGTGATCAAGCATGGGAAAGGAAATGATTTGGTTTTCTGTCATGCCCGGACTCCTATCTCTTTGGAAATGATGTCACCCACATCGATCGTGATCCCGGTCATAATGCAAGCAATGAGAATAGCTTTCTCAATGCTTATGTCTGTTTCATTCCGGGTTGGGATCAAGCGGGAAATGACAAAACTGAGCCACAATCGACTCTCTCGTGTAAGATCCTCCTTGTATATTTTGTGTGAAGGGTCAATCTAGGCTAGGGTACCCTTGGCAATCACTGATGCAACCCAAGATCGCTCACCATCTCTATTGGCCGATTTGGCCTCATACTCCGTTGTACTAGGGCACGTGGCTGAGAAATAATGATTATGAATTGCCTCCCTATCACAGTATACCTCCTTCCCCCGAACTAGGACAGTGTCGCAGAATATTTTGTTGCGCTTGTGGTGAGTTGTTCTGGAGGCCCCATAGGATGCATAGAACTCCCGCACCACTGTTTCATTAAATTCCTCAGGCAGCAAAGTGAAACACTCCCACTTCCTAGCTTTGATGTTCGTTAAAATGTGAGGGTACTATTCCTGAAGACCATTCAGACTTAATCGTTTCTCAGCCAGGATTTTTTGTTTTGAGAGCCCCTCTCTATACAGAGCCCTAGGATCAGGGAGGGGGAACCTAAGCTGGAAATCATCTCCTTCCTTCCGCCTTGCCTTAGCCTGTAGATTAACAGCTGGCAAAGTCTCCTCCTCATCAGACTGGGAGGGACTTTCATCAATAGATTGGGGCGGTGCTTGTCTTGAACATTTTGCCGGTGGTGCTTGACGGCTAGAGGCAACCCTTTTATTGGATGAAGATGTATGTTTTTGGCGAGGCATATCTGCAAAGAAACGACGTATGAGTGGTGTAGAAGACATCAGGAAAAATTTAATTAAGAAAATCCACTATGAGACAGGTTATGCGATCGCATAACTACTATGCGAACCGCACCCCTGTCGCAAAGTTGTCATTTGCTAAGAATAGTTAATACTGCGATGACTTATGCGATCACATATCCATTGTGAGGTTCGCATAGTCATCGCAATATAATCATACAAAACAAAACATCAAATTATGCGATCGCATAACCTACCGCAAAGGTAGATATGCGATCGCAGAACCATCGCAAACACTATGCTACCTTAGGGCCTACACTGTTGGAGTTTGCGGTGGCTTTGCAGTCCGCATATCAATTATGCGATCGCAAAGCTGCCGTATTATGTCATCCTCTTCATCTAGCCTAGGGTTTATTATGCGACATGAATGTGGACCGCACAATGAGTATGCGGACTGCAAAGCTCATCGTTCTCATAGCTTCACTTGCCCTAACAATGGCTACCCTAATTTCATGACCCAACAAGCAGTATTTAACAGGTTTCTTAGGACGTCCCCCCCCCCCATTACAAGCATATACACACAGGGACGAAAGGGGAAAAAACGAACAACAATCGAGAGAGACAAATACACTAAAATTTAACCTACTAAAAGAAATTACAAGAAATTGAGATTAGAAGAGATAAACGTACCAGAAGAGGATGAAAGATGAATAACACCCAAAAGATGAATCCACAGGTCTTTGCTAATTCGTTCAATTTCACACTAGTCGCTTTTTTTTTTGTTTTTTTTTGTTTTTGTTTAAATGTAAAGTGTTGTGAGTGGGGACATTTATGGTGAGTTATGCGAAGAGAGTAGGAAACTTACCTGGGCATAATGCAATGGAAAAGTGGCCGCATAACCTGGTATGCGACCGCATACTCGTTATGAGGCGGTGTATTGCTAAGGTACCCACGGTTCACAATGCGACGCACTATGCGATCGCATAACCGAAATGCGGTTCGCATAGTGCACCTTCTCACCGCATTCCAGCCGTCCAAATTTCCAAACTAACTGTCTAGGTCTGCGATCACAATGCGGCCCGCATAGTGAAAATGCGATCGCATATGTGTCGCAGATTGGGCATTTTTCTTTGCTTCCCTTTCACTCGCAATATTACCCTGTTTTGTGAACTTTTGAACCACCTTCACTCTAACATACACTTTTAATTTCTCAATTAAATAAAATAACAAAATTTGAAATTTACAGGACAAAAAGGGTGTTACCACACATGGGTTGCCTCCCATGAAGCTCTTGATTTAACGTCGCGGCACGACGAAGTTGGCATTCTTTTGGATTCACTCATCGGTCGGGCATGGACCATATTTAAGAGCCAATTGCTCCACCACATGTCTTTCTCCATCTGTGCCCAAGTAATGCTTGATGCGCTGGCCATTTACTTTGAAAGTACGGAGCCCATCCTCAGATGCCAATTCCACAGCGCCAAATGGGGATACATATACCACTTTGAATGGACCGGACCATTTTGATTTGAGCTTGCCCGAAAACAATTTGAGTCTTGAGTTGAAGAGCAACACCAAGTCACTGGACTTGAACTCCCTTTTCAAAATCTTTTTGTCATGGACAAATTTCATTCTTTCCTTATACACAGCTGCACTTTCATAAGTGTGGAAACATAATTCCTCCATTTCGTTGAGTTGAGTTAGCCTCAAGTTTGCAGCTTCAGTCCAGTCCAAGTTCAACTTCTTCAGAGCCCACATGGCTTTATGCTCCAGTTCCACAGGTAGATGACAAGCCTTACCGAAGACTAACCGTTAGGGAGAAGTACCAATGGGAGTCTTGTACGCCGTGCGGTATGCCCACAATGCGTCATCAAGATTCCTTGACTAGTCGGTCCTGTTTGCATTGACCGTCTTTGCTAGAATGTTCTTGATTTCCCGGTTGGAGACTTCTACCTAGCCACTTGATTGGGGATGATAAGGTGTGGCCACCTTATGCTTGACACCGTATTTTTCTAGCAGCCCAGTGAAAGCCTTGTTGCAGAAGTGAGACCCACCATTACTAAGAATGGCTCTAGGAGTGCCAAACCGCGTGAATATGTTTTTCTTTAAGAACGCAGTCACACTCCTTGCCTCATTGTTTGGTAAGGAAATTGCTTCGACCCATTTGGACACGTAGTCCACATCCACCAGAATATACTTCATACCACATGAGCTTACAAAGGGGCCCATAAAGTCAATGCCCCACACATCAAAGATTTCAACCTCCAACACAAAGTGTATAGGCATTTCATGCCTCTTGGATATTGATCCCTGCCTCTGACATTGGTCACAAGATTTGACCATTTGGTTGGCATCATGATACATGGACAACAAGTAATAACCACATTCAAGCACCTTTTCCGTCGTCATATCACCTCCAACCGGCGAGTCATGGCATGCCTTTAGAATTTGCATAATTTCTTCCTCTGGAACGCATCTTCTGATGATGTTATCCGCACAGATACAGAACAAGAATGGCTCCTCCCAATAATATTGCTGACATTCACTCAAGAGCTTCTTCTTTTGGTATGCCTCCAAATCATCCGGGATGAGGTCACTAACCAAGTAGTTGGCAATGTCGGCGTACCAAGGAGTGGATGAAGAAGATAATGCCAGGATGTGCTCATCGGGAAAGGCATCATTGATATCAAGATCATCCTTCGGTCATCCGTCTTCTTCAAGTCTAGAGAGATGATCCGCCACTTGGTTTTCGGTGCCCTTTCGGTCCTTGACTTCAAAGCCAAATTCTTGCAATAGGAGGACCCACCGGATTAGTCTTGGTTTGGCATCCTTCTTCGCCATGAGGTATCAAAGAGCGACATGATCGGTGTAGACCACCACTTTAGATCCCAAAAAATACACTCGGAACTTCTCAAAAGCATACACAATGGCTAGAAGCTCATGCTCCGTCACTGTATAGTTCATTTTCTCACCATTGAGTGTCTTGCTTGCATAATAAATCATATGGAGGACTTTGTTATGCTGTTGACCCAAGACTGCTCCAATTGCTACACCACTAGCGTCACACATAAGCTCGAATGGAAGAGACCAATGCGGTGTGACAATAATGGGTGTCGTGGTGAGCTTCTCTTTGAGCTCCTAAAATGTTTTGAGGCACTTGTCATCAAACATAAACTTAGCGTCTTTCTCAAGAAGCTTGCACATAGGATTGGTAATTTTGGAGAAGTCCTTGATAAAGCGCCGATAGAATCCGGCGTGCCCTAGAAAGCTTCGAATACCCTTTACTGATGTGGGCGGAGGAAGTTTGGAGATGATTTCAATCTTTTCCCGATCAACTTCAATGCCATGTTTTGATATTTTATGCCCCAAGACAATGCCTTCGTCCACCATGAAGTGGCATTTCTCCCAATTGAGCACGAGGTTGGTCTCCTCACATATCTTGAGCACTTGTCTAAGGTTGTCAAGACAATGCTCAAAAGAGTCACCGACCACCGAGAAGTCATCCATGAAAACCTCTAGGAAGTCTTCCACTATGTCGGAGAAAATGGACATCATGGATCGTTGAAAGGTAGCTGGAGCGTTGCACAACCCAAACTGCATCTGGCTAAAGGCAAAGGTCCCATACGGGCAAGTGAATGTGGTCTTCTCTTCGTCCTCCAAGGCTATGTTGATTTGATTGTAACCGGAATACCCATCGAAGAAGCAATAGAATGATTTTCACGCTAGCCGATCAAGCATTTGATCAGTAAAAGTCATAGCAAAATGATCCTTGCATGTGGCATTATTGAGCTTCCGATAGTCCATGCATACTCTCCATCCGGTGACCGTCCGTGTGGGGATAAGCTCATTCTTTTCATTGTGAATCACCGTCATGCCCCCTTCTTTGGTACACATTGTACCAGACTCACCCATGGACTATCCGCAATGGGGTAGACAACCCCGACATCCAACCATTTGATTAGTTCTTTCTTAACCACTTCTTTCATTGAAGGACTTAATCTCCTTTGATGTTCCACACTTGGCTTGCTCCCTTCTTCCAATTGAATTTTGTGCTCACATATCCCGGCGGGGATTCCTCGGATGTCCGCTATTGTCCACCCAAGTTCTTTTCGATGCTCCCGCAAGACATTCAACAATTCATCAACCTGCACATCATTCAACAAAGAAGAAACGATTACTGGTAAAGTGTTATTAGAGCCGAGAAATTTGTACCTTAAATGTGATGGAAGTGGTTTGAGCTCAAGTTGTGGTGGCTCAATGATTGAAGGTTTTGTGGGAGGAGTAGCTCGATTCTCTAAGTCAAGAGAAAGTTTCTTTGTTGCATATGTGTAGGACCCACGTCCTTCCAATCCGTTCACTATTTCAACATACCCCTTAATGTCTTCACCATCAAAGTTTACCAAGATTGCCGCCAAATCCTCGCCGAGCCATTCTTCTTCCATCTTCATCTCAATAGCATCTTCAACCTCATCAACTACATCAATGACCGAGATTCCTACATAAGCACTCGGCAATTTCAAACCTTTGCTAGCTTGGAAGGTGACTTCATCATCATTCACTCGAAACTTGATTTCATGTCGTTCCGAGTCCATTAAAGCTCTTCCCGTCGCAAGAAATAGTCTTCCTAAAATGATAGGAATCTCCTTTTCTACCGCACAATCCAAGATAACAAAATCGGCCGGGAGAAGGAACTTCCCCACCTTTACCAAGACATCATCAACAATGCCCACGGGTTTCTTAATTGATCGGTCAGCCATTTGCAATCTCATGCTAGTAGGTCTTGGCAACCCCAATCCCGCTTGCTTGTAGATATCAAGAGGCATCAAATTTATACTAGCCCCGTTATCACAAAGTGCTCTAGCAAAGTCTCTCAACCCGATGGTACATGGGATAGTGAATGCTCCCGGGTCTCCCTTTTTATCCACGGTGGTTGTAGCAATTATCGAACTTACCCGATGAGTCAAGTTCACCACTTCATTCTTTGTAGTTCTCTTCTTGGTCATCAAATCTTTCAAATATTTGGCAAACCCCGACATTTCTTGGAAAGCCTCTAAGAATGGGATGTTAACCGATAATTGTTTCAAGATGTCATATAACTTCTCGAACTTGCCATCGTCCACCCTTCGTGCAAGCCTTTGAGGGAATGGAGGAGTAGGTCGAGGAATTGGTGCAGGAGATTTTTGGGTCTCCTTCACTTTTTCCTTACCCTCTCCCTGCTTTGCTTCTTGGATCTTTACCTCATGGGAGGGCTTTTCAATTTCAACAACACCCGGCAACTCAACTTGTGTTTCCACTTCTTGATCGAGATTCTCTACATCAACCACTTGCTCACTTTCATCTTGGAGAACCTTACCACTTCTAGTTGTGATGGCCATGCAATGAGAAGATGGTCCACTTTCACCAACCTTTGAGTTGACCACCGTGTCACTAGGAAGAGTAACTTTTAGCTTGGGATTTTATTCTCGTGACAAATCTCTCATTTGCATCTCGAGCTTTTGAATGCAGGCGGTGTGTGATCCCACTACCTCAGACATGTTTTTCATTGTTGCATCACTTCGCTCTTGATTTTGCAAGATTCTCTCAAGCATCCCCTCCATTTTGGACTCATTCGAAGGTCCCTCCTTGTATTGTGAGGAGTTGGAATATTTCCCTCTTGGTGGAACATAAGGGTTGGAACTTCGATTGGCATAACTGTTGTTGTTGTTCCAATTTCCTTGACTCGCGCCGCCTTGATCATTTCGCCAATTTTGTTGGCCTTGCCCTTGCGGGTTTGGCCTCCATTGGTTTTGTTGGCGGAAACCACCTTGAGAATTGTGAATATAATTTGTTTCTTCAAACTCTTGGCTCCCCATTGGTTGCACATCTTCCACCATATTTACCTTTTTTGTTCGAATCTTCGTGAACATTTTTGTCAACACGTCTATGTTAGTGGCAAGACCGGCAATCAATTGGTCTCTCTCGTGATTGTCTTTGATCATGTTGGTAAAAGAGGGAGTGCCATAAAAAATTCTACCGCTAGTATCTTCCGAATGCCATGCTTGATTATGTTTTTCCATCTTGTCTAGAATTTGAGTAATCCTAGGGAATGATTTGTCCATGAAAGACCCATCTGCAACATTTTTAGCAATGGACCGGGATAGTGGGTCCAAACCCATATAGAATTTCTCCATTAGAATATGGTCTGGGAACCCATGATTTGGTGATCTCACTAGGTATGGCTTGAACCGGTCCCATGCCTCGTGTAAGTGCTCCCCAGGCAGTTGCTTGAAGAAAAATATTTTATCTCTGAGCTTTGACTTTTTTCTTTGAGGGAACCATTTTTCTAAGAAGGCACGGACAAGCTCGAGCCAGGATGTGATAGAGTGAGGAGGTAAGTTTTGAAGACATTTTTTCTCTTCTCCCGCCAACGAGTATTTGAATACCTGCAACCTCAATGCATCATCCGTCACGTTGTTTTGTTTGTACATGGCACATACACCCAAGAAGTTCCTTAGGTGTTGCGTTGGATCATCATCACTTGAGTTATGGAACAATCCTTCCGCCTTTAGCATTAGAATCAATCCATGATCTACTTTGAATGTAAAGGTACCAACCGCCGGAGGGAGGATAGCATTGGAGTCGTCAATATATTCTTCGATGTCGGCAAAAGGGTTCTCATCTTCATCATAATGAACATTGGCCATTTTCACCTAGTACACCAAACAAAACGAGCAACATGTGATGGAATAGAAGAAGATATAAAGTAAAGTACACACTATCTAGCAATTTCAAAACCGTATTCCCGAGCAACGGCGCCAAAACTTGATACGCTCAAATTACACTGTAAAATAGTGTAAAGCGTCGATGTCAAATATAATAACCCAACAAGGTTGGGGTCGAATCCCACAGGGAATATGCGTGAAAAGATTACTCTGGTAGTGTGAATCTCAACTTAAATCAAATTTCTATTCTGTTAATGTAACAAAAATATGGGAATTGATTGTGTGATAGTTTGATTGAAATAGTGACAGGTATGATTAATTAAAGTTGTAATTGATGTGATTAACTAAACCAAGGTTGTGTCCCCTTCAATGAAGTGTAATGCTAATGGGTATTAATATGATATATTTCTAATGGAAGGTCCTTTGGATATGCAAATGATTTTTGAATGACTACCCAATATTTTCCAAAAGTTGGGTAGTATTTCCTCTTTATGATTTTTTCAAATATAAAAGAGTTGCAATGAAGAGAAATCACTTAATTCCAAATAAAACCTAATTATTCCTTAAGAGATTCTATTACACAAGGTTTAAAGCCTTGAGTCTTTGATATTTACTCCTACCAACCCTAACTCACTTTTTCAAGTAAAGAAAGAATTTAATGGCACTTGTTAATGTTTGCAACCACCAACAATCAATGAAGAATGAGAATAAATAAATATCAACCAACCATTATATATATATATTCAATGTTAAATACCCAATAACATAACACCCATTTAGGGTCCACAACCTTAGTATTTAAAGCTAGCTACTCATGCTTAAATACAAAAAGATGAGAGTAATAAATGTCATAAAGCTTACAAAATACAAGAATCTTCACTTCTAAAGCTTCCAAAAGAGAGGAATATTCAATATATGTATTGCAGATAAAAAACCAGACAAGAATGACCCACAAAACCCCAATAAATCTCTTTATAGTGGGCTAAAATTCGGGGTAAAAAACGGACAAAAATGCCCTTCTAGGTTAACTATGCGACCGCATTCGTGTCGCATAACAGGAATGCGGTTCACATTCTTCACGAAGCCATCGCAGATATGAACCCTAGTTTCTAGCTGCTTCGTCGCATTCATGTTTTGCGGTCCGCATTGTTGATATGTGACCGCACATTAGCATCGCATTTCTGAGCTCAACTTTTGGCACCGGAGGTTTGTGGTCCATTATGCGTCTCGCAAACAAGTTATGCGATCGCATAATGGACCACATTTTTGCACTTGAATATTGCCAAACAATTTGTTGAACTATGCGGTCCACCTGCGCATTATGCGGCTCGCATAGTAGATATGCGGTCCACCTAGTTGATTATGCGATTACATGTTTTCCTTTTCTTATACTTTTTCAGCTTTTTGATCTCTTTTACATGTTCTTGAGTCATCCAATCTCATACACTGCAAAACATTGAAATTACATAAGTATATAAGACAATTGCTTTCAAAACAAGCCAAAATCCAAGCAATTTGGTATTAAATGTGCCGAATTCTTCGGCGCATCAAAACCCCATAACGACGCATTGGTAATATATGTAATTTTGAATAAGACTCAAGTTAAACGTGTTTTGATTGATCCAGGTACGTCAGCCAACATCATTCGATCGAGGATCGTAGAATAGCTCAGCCTACAAGATCAAGTTGTGCCCGCAACTTGAGTACTTAATGGCTTCAACATGGTATGCGAAACCACCAAAGGCGAAATAACTCTGCCTGTGAACGTGGCCGGGACCATCCAAGAGACGAAGTTCCATGTGATCAAGGGCGACATGAGGTATAATGCCTTGTTCGGGCATGGATCAACAACATGAGGGCAGTACCCTCGACCCTTCACCAGGTTTTGAAGTTCCCGACACCAGAGGGGGTTAAAACAGTCTATAGGGAGCAACCTGCCACCAAGGAAATGTTTGCGGTCGACGAAATGATACCAATATCGGCACTCTCATTAACAAAAGGGTCAGATTCAAAGGGAAAATAGGAGGCCAAATAGCAAACACAGACACCGGCCTCGACCCAATCACAGTAACAGGGGATTGACGAGGATGATGACTTTAGGGTCCCTCAATCCTTCATAGACCCCGATGATTCTGATGCCACCAAGTCGATGGTCGAATAGCTGGAATAAATCACACTGACCGAACATCAGCCCGAACAAAAGGTATACCTGGGCACGGGGCTAGCTCCCGAGCTTAGGGGAAAACTTATTCAATTCCTTAAAACTAGCATGAATTGCTTTTCTTGGTACCATCTCGATATGAAAGGGATACCACATGAAATCACCACTCATAAACTAAGCCTGGATTCGATATTTCACTCGGTGAAGCAAAAAAGAAGACCCCCGTTCGAGGTCAATGTAAGGCCCCGAAAAAATATTTTGCAAAGTAATTTAAGATTTTGTGGTGCCAAGGTAGGCTAATTATATTATTTTATGTGATATTAATGTGAAGGATATCAAATGGATATGGTAACAAGTGTTCAAGGTATATTATAAGTAATGTGGGGTCTAAGGAGAGGCCTAAGTCTAAGTCAAGTTGGAAAATTTCATAATAGGCTAAAATTCTAAATGAGTTCGCATAAGTCCAACCTTTGGATGAGAATATCGACATATATATAAGGTGTTATGAGATTCACGTACTATCAAATGAAAGATCTTCGAGTCTAGTTTCTAACTCTTCAAACCGTTCATCATTTGGACACTCCTATAATAAGTTATGACCAAATTACCAAAAGCTGGCAAAGTCTGATTCTGCGACCGCATAATCATTTTGCGAACTGCAAGATGGTCACAGACCTACCCAGTGCATACCACTTATGGGAACCAGTTTTGCGATCCATTCTGCAACCGCAAACTTGAATTCGGAGGCTTCATTTTCCTATTTTCATAACCCGACCCCATTTTTATAAATAGGCTTTGGGGCTTTATTTGGGGAGATTTTCTGGTGAATCTAGAGAGAGGTGAGAACATTTTAGATAGGGAATGAGGAAATATACTATTCTAATCATCAAATCTTGCACCAATTCTCAAGAATCAGGGAAGCTAATCACTAGATCATTATCTTTCCGGGTAAGTCCTACTTCTAAGATTTCATATTAGAGGTTATGAGTTCAAAATATACCGTGGGGTTGGAAAGGGGCCATGCATGTGACACAAAGTTGTAATATGTGAAGTAATGAACCATTTTGGGTAGTTTCTTGTTGAAATTGGTTGAGGGAGGAAAAGATCTCCATTGTAGAGCCTTGTAGTCTATTTCGCATGTTAGGTTTTTGACAAAATTCCTAAGAGAGTTACATCATGGGAATCCTTCTAATTATTAACCGATCTTCATTATCTTCCTATAGATTGTTATTGCTAGAAGTGTTGGGGCATTATAGTAAATTAAGGAAATCTCAAACAAGGTATGTTAGCTAAACTTTCTCTCTTAGAATCGAATTTCATAATGTTCATGTAAGTTCAGGTATTGTTGGCTCAATATTCCTAATTTCTATATTCTGGGTTGTCTCCTATAAACTTGACTATTATGAGTGAGCCTTATGTCGAAAGGTATATGTTCAAAGTGTGGCTTGCGTATTAGAACTCCATATTAGTGTGATTTGAGCCTTGTTCCAAGTGAAAGCTAGTATGCCAAATTGTGTGAGAAATACTCAATATGCTTGAGACTTTTAATTGCTCATACGCGTGCCTAAAGCCTTGATTGAAAATATCTTGTTGTTGATAATCTGTTAGGATGCTTGAAAATGAAATAAGTGAATTGGGAAATAGAGAGTGGCCAATGTGCCAGATATTAAGTTATAATTATGGCTAGTGGCGCCAATTAAATGAAAGAATGTGATAAAGATTATGAAATGAGCCTCGACTCAACTGTTTAAAAATGATTTCGAAAATAGAATTGCCTGAAATATTTTGTACCCAATTCATGCCCATAAGTGGCTATTTAACTAATGCTTTGCTTTATAAATGTATCCAGTGTGACTCGAGTTCTTACATACTCAGGTGTTGAAATTGTACATTGTCATTTCTGGGAAAGAGTATCGCAAGAGTAAATGGTGTATTGTTTGTTTATGATTTTGATGTGTGTTTCTATTGCTGGTTGGTATGCCTCATTATTTTAGATGAAACCTTTTGTGTTTAAAGTTTCCATTACTAATGAATTTGAGGTATACGATTGCTGAAATATTCTATATGTTGATATTTGATGGTGATCTTTGAAATTGAAAGAAATGAAAGTGCTAAATATTAAATACGGCCAAGCGCCAAGAATAACGTCATAATTGGGGCCACTCGTGCCAATGTAGTGAAAAGATGAGAAAGAAATATGAAATTGTTAATATGGTTGATGTCTCAATGAGATGGCTTAGCTGATCGGGCCGAGATCGGACTCCGTGTAAGAACACAGTGGTATTGTGGACTGTGGCATATTGGCACTAAAAACTACCCAACCTAATAATGTGGAAATTGACTTGAAAATCTATGTGATCCTTAACTTGATGTTTTAAGTGTTATTTAAATCTCATATTGCATTCTTGACTATTTACCCTGTATTAATGTTCACTCTATTGAGATAGTGTTTTAGTTTCATATACTAGTACTATTCGACAATACTAACATCCCTTTTTCCAGGGGCACTGCATCTTTAATGGATGTAGGTGGTTCCATAGAAGGCGACATTGATCAGCGATAGCAATACACTCTCTTCAGCTGACTTGGTGAGCCCTACTTCAGTTCGGGGTCATGTATCTCTTGTTTGTCATGTACTTTGTGTTTTAAGGTATAGCCGGAGTCTTGTTGCCAGCATTTCCATATTACTCTTCAATTGTACTTAGAGGCTCCGTAGACAGGTTGTGGATGGTGGTTGATGTTGGGAGTCAAAACTAGAAATGTTGGTATTTAGCAAACATGTTTTTCATTAAATCTGTAAACTTGTAATATTTTTTCGAAATTATGAATAAAGCTACTAACGGAAATGAAATGGAAGTTGCTAATGAAAACTAATTAGTGTTTGAGTAATGGAGTACATCTCCTCTTTATTTATGGATGAGTTTGAGTAGAAGGAAATCTAACAGGCCTGCTCGACCGGGTCCACTCGGTTGAGCGCCTGTCGCGCTCCCTGCGTTTGGGCGTGACACTTACGCATGCCTTCGTCAAAGACGAGGTAACCAAACTTCTTAAAATAGGATCCATTCGGGAGGTAAAATATCCCGACTTGTTAGAAAACATAGTAGTGGTCCCTAAGAAGGAAAACAAACTTAGAATGTGTGTAGATTACAAAGACCTGAATAAAGCATGTCCCAAGAATTCTTTTCCTTTGCCTAATATCGATCGCATAATCGATGCTATGGCCTGTCACGAGATTCTCAATTTTCTCGATGCCTATTCCGGGTACAACCAACTACAGACAAACCCGAAAGATCAGGAGAAGACCTCGTTTATCACCAAGTACGACACCTACTGCTATAATGTAATGCCATTAGGACTAAAAAATACTGGTGCCACTTATCAACGCCTAGTAAACCGGATGTTCGAAGAAAAAATAGGGAAATCGATGGAGGTTTATATTGATTACATGTTAGTTAAGTCCCTGTGAGCAGAGGACCATTTGAAGCATTTGCAGGAAACTTTCTGTATACTGAAGAGATACAACATGAAGCTCAACCCAGAAAAATATGCATTCGGGGCCGGCTCTGGAAAGTTTCTCGTCTTCATGGTATACAATCAAGGAATCGAGATCAACCCTGATAAAATCAAAGCTATCGAGGATATCACAGTAGTAGACATTGTGAAGGTCGTGCAGAGGTTAACGGGCGCATAGCCGCCATGGGGCGATTCATCTAGATATCCTCATATAAGAGTCACTGATTATTCTCGTTACTGAAGAAAAAGAACAACTTTGCGTGGACTTAGGAATGCCAACAGGCCTTGGAGGAACTAAAATGATACTTATCGAACCCGCCACTGCTTCACACGCCAAAAGCGAACGAGCAACTTTACTTGTATTTAGCAGTATCAGAGATAGTGGTAAGTGGAGTCTTGGTTCGAGAAGAACAAGGTACGCAATTCCCTATATATTATGTTAGTTGGACCTTAGGTAAAGCCGAAACCAGGTATCCCCAACTAGAAAAATTGGCGCTCTCTTTGATAAACGCCTCTAGGAAACAAAAACCATACATTCAATGTCATCCCATATGTTTTATAACAACTTATCCACTTCGAAATATTTTTCATAAACCTGAACTTTCGGGTCGGTTGGCCAAATAGATTGTAGAAATCAGCGGGTATGATATTGAATATCGACCCCGAACAAACATCAAGTCTCAAATCTTGGCAGACTTCATGGCTGACTTCACGCCAGCCTTCGTACCCGAGGTTGAAAGAGAACTGTTAGTAAACTCGGGTACATCATCGGGAATCTGGACCCTCTTTACGGATGGTGCCTCGAACGCAAAGAGGTCCGGACTCGACATCGTGCTAAAACACCCACAGGTAATGTAGTTAGGCAATCCATAAGAACTATAAAATTGACTAATAATGAGGCCGAAAATGAGGCCATCATTACAGTATCGAATTAGCCAAAGTCTTGGGAGCAAAGGTGATCGAGGCCAAATGTGACTCCCTCCTCGTAGTGAACCAGGTTAACAGAACCTTTGAAGTTCTAGAGGATAGAATGCAAAGGTACCTGGATAAGCTACATGTAACTCTACATCGATTCAAAGAATGGACTTTGCAACATGTACCTCGAGATCAAAATAGTGAGGCCGATTCCCTCGCAAACCTAGGGTCAATGCTCGAAGACAACGAACTCAATTTGGGGGCTGTCGTACATCTCATGAGATTGGTGGTCGAAGAAGGCCATGCCGAGATAAATTCCACAAGTTTGACCTGGGATTGGAAGAACAAATACATAGAGTATTTGAAGAACGTGAGGCTCCCATCAAGTCCAAAATAACCGAGATCCCAGCGCACAAAGGCAACATGATTCACCTTGACCGAAGACGGAACATTATTCAGAAGGACGTTCGATGGTCCATTAGCGTTATGTTTGGGGCCAGAAGATACCAAATACGTTCTAAGGGATATCCACGAAGGCACTTGCGGAAATCATTCCGATGCGAATCTTTGATCCATAAAGTGATCAGAGACAGATACTACTGGATCAACATGGATAAAGATACAAACGATTTTATTCGAAAATGCGACAAATTCTAAAGGCATGCACCAATGATTCATCAGCCTGGGTAACTGCTCCACTGGGTTTTCTCCCATGGCCGTTCATGAAGTGGGGAATGGATGTCGTTGGTCCTCTTCCATCGGCCCAAGGTAAGGCTCAGTTTATTTTATTTATGACTGATTATTTCACTAAGAGAGTTGAAGCACAATCTTTCAAGAAAGTCAGGGAAAAGGAAGTCATAAACGTTATTTGGGACCACATCATATGTTGATTCGGGATGCTTTGCGAAATTGTGTGCGATAATGGAAAGCAGTTCATCGGCAGCAAGGTGACTAAATTTCTCTAGGATCACAATATCAAAAAAATCCTGTCAATAACTTATCATCCCAGCGGGAACGGACAAGCCGAATCAACCAACAAAACCATCATCCAAAATCTTAAGAAGAGACTAACCGACACCAAAGGGAAGTGGAAGGAAATCCTACCCGAGGTTCTTTGGGCATACTGCACAACATCCAAGTCTAGTACCGGAGCTACCCCGGTCGTTAGTTTATGGCACCGAAGCTCTAATACGGTCGAGGTCGGAGAACCTACCATCAAGTTCCGATATACAATGGAAGAGTCAAATAATGATGCCATGGATACAAGCCTAAAATTGTTGGAAGAAAAATACAAAGCCGATCTCAACTGATTGGCCGCCCAAAAATAGCGGATCGAGAGATACTACAATCGAAGAGCCAATCTTCGACATTTTTGTGTCGGGGACTTGGTGCTAAGGAAAGTCACCCTCAACAACCAAAATCCGAACGAAGGAAAATTGGGTCTAAATTGGGATGGACCGTACCCGATTCTTGAGGTCACTGGAAAAAGGTCCTACAAGCTCGGAACGATGAATGGGGAACGATTGTCGAGCAGTTGGAACATATCACACCTAAAACGATACTACTGCTAAGGTACGGTCCCTTTTTATTTTCATTTTTTTTAGACTAACAAATGCATGTGGTCAACAAGAATCGAAGGTGGATTTTTTCGACAAACGAAACAAAATCTTTAGGTCTGGAAGCACATGTTGCACTCTTTTTCGCTTAGACCGGTTTTGTCCCAAATGGGTTTTTAGGCGAGGTTTTTAACGCGAAAATAATCAATCGCGCTAACTTAGAATCAAGCCCGATTACGAATCGACATCGAAGGTCAATTCAATAATATCCGAGTTTCCTTTGCATTCAACCTCGAATACTGAGGGGCTACCCTTGGATATACATTGTCTTCAAATATCAACTATAGTGAGGAAACTACTTCATAAAAGGAGGGTTTCGATAGATATTGTAAGGCCCCGTAAAATGTTTCCTAAAAACTGGGATTCTGTGATGCCGAACTAGGCATAGAGGTTAATAATAGTAGAAATTCAGACTTTTTTGATTGATCAATGCATAGAGTAGTTAAAGGAAAATGTTGGCCAAAATAGGGCATTTCTGCGGCCCATTATGCGGCCGCAAAATCATTCTGCTGACCAAAGAATGGTTGTAGAGTGATACAGTCATTTGGGCCATTTTTGGTGTCATTTTTGCGGCCCATTATTCGACCGCAGAACCATTTCGCGAACCGCACTTTGATCGCGTATCCAACTTTGAGATTTGTTATGTGGGAGTTCTGCGGCGTATTATGAGACCGCAGAGTAGGTCTGCGGACCGCAGACTGGTCGCAGAGTGAAGCAGAAAAATGCAGTGTTGAGGGCCATTATGCGGCCCATTTGCGCACCGCAGAATCATTATGATGTCGCACATGTGACCGCAGACCCTGTTTGGAGCTTCATTTTTGGGATTTTTAAACCCGACCCTATTCCGTTAAAACACCTACCTTGGACCATTTTGAACATATTTTCTGATATTTTTAGAGTGAGAGAGAGAGGAGCCTAGAGGGAGAGAGTGATCTTCACCAAGTTGCTCTTCAATTATCACTTAAAACCTTGAAGATTATCAAGAGAGGCACCTAAGTCTTCTTCCTAAGAGGTAAGATTCTATCACCCAAACTCTTAATTTTAGAATGTAACTATAATGGGCCATTAGTGAGGTAATTTATGGGGATGAGGGTGATTACCTTGCATGCATGTGTTCCTAAGGTATGTGGGGGAGTTGTAAATCAAAGATAGAAAAGAATGGGGTATGGGTTGGTTTATCTTTCACAAAAGGTCCATGAAACCTTAATAAACACATAGTGTTTGATAGAATGCTCAAGTGAGCTAGGATTATGATCCTTTTCCTAATTATGGGTTCAATTGTGCTATATTGATAAAATAGATTGAATATGCGAACATTCTGGAACATCGTAGAGTTTTAAGGGGCTTAATTGAGGTATGTTGGCTAAGCCCCCGCTTCTTAAAATTGAATCCCATGGTATCCATGAAACCGATGTAAGTCCCAAGTTGATCGTCCTAGGAATTACTATTCCGAAAGTGTTTGCTTTGAAAATATATGTGTAATATGTATTATCATGCTTACATCATGTTATCTCGTCATCTGAAGAAATGTACAACACTTAGAATATATGCTAAAAATGCCTAGACTTCACGTCAAATCCGATTAAAGACTGTTATACCAACTGTGTGAAGAGCCTCTTTGTGCCTTAAATTCTGAATTACTCACATGTGGAATCAAGATTCTTGAATGAAGACCGTGTCATTATTGATGATAATAAAAATGTTGGAATATGGAAAGGAACTTGAACTATGAAATAAGGCTAAGCGCCAAGAACGACTCTATAATTAAAGCCATTTGTGCTAATCTGCTGATGAGACGGGAAAGGAATATGAAGTAAGATGATCAATTGAAATAGTTGTTGTCTTAAATTAGATGGATTAGCTGACCGGTCCTAGATCGAACTCCACGTAATAACACGATTGTATTGTAAGTGTAAATGTGAATATGGTTGATGTCTCAAATGAGATGGCTTAGCCGATCGGGACGAGATCAGACTCCATGTAAGAACACCGTGGTATTTGTACTGTGGCATATTGGCATTAAAAACTATCCAACCTAATAATGTGGAAATAGAATTGAAAATCTAAGTGATCCTTAACTTGATGTTTAGTATTATTTATAGTTTGTATTGTCTTATTGATTGTTTCCCTTGTAATACTATTCATGTTATTGTGATGGTATTTAGCTTTCATACTAGTACTATTCAACAGTACTAACGTCCCTTTTGCCGGGGGCACTGCATCTTTAAATGGATACAGGTGGTCCTGTGGCAGACAGTGCTGATCACAGGCAGTAGTGCATCCTTTTTTCATCAAACTCGGTGAGCCCCACTTCATTCGTGGTTCTTGTATCATATCTTTTGCTATGTTGTAATCATTTTTAGATATAGTCGGGGCCTTTCACCGGCACTATCTTTCCACTCTTGGTATCTTTAGAGGCTCCGTAGACATTATGTGGGTTGTATATAGGTAATAGGAGGGTCAAATGGATTATGTTGTGTTTTGGATTTTGTTCCACTAATTCATAAGATGTATGTTATTTAAAACTTATCAATGATGTAACAGAATGAAATGAATAAGTAATTTTTACGTATGTTGATCCCTCTACTGTTTAACTAATGAAAATGCGCCTTTTCCTGGTCATAAGAAAGTGGGTAGAAAGTATCTAACAAGCTGGCTCAATCGGGTCCACTCGGTTGAGCACCGGTCGCGCTCCCTGAGGTTGGGATGTGATAGATATGATTTACTGTAAGAGCCAAACGGTCAGAACGAATCGTTCCCACATAGATTGATCGAGCCATGACTCAAACATGTACGCATGTATGGCTATTTTGATCAAGAATGAAGAGAAGTACTTTCCTTGCAAAACACGAACGATAAAAGAGCTTCATACTATAACGAGCCTAAGGGAAATACTTAACCAAAACACGAACGATCTCTCCCACGCTCGGGGACAAAAGACCTAATAGGCAACTCCCTGATATCTAAAGGCCACGGCCACCCCACTCGGGAACTATTATATCGGGAAAGCCCAAGCAAAATGGGAAAATGAGCCCACTGGGAAGATCCCAAACTAAAAGGCTGTAGCCAATTTAACACGACTTGGAGACGTCCGAATTCCGTAATGAAATCGGCCTTCGAATAATAAAATAATTCTTTCATAACCGGTTCTAAAAAGGCTACCCTTGGCAAAGTCACAATATAAAGACATCTTCGAGATAAGCTTCGATAATATCGATCCCCAGAAACTCTAACAAATTCAAAGGTTGTTCAGACCCTCAAACACTACCTTATTATCTCATGCTAAGGCATTTTAACCTTTGTGATTACAAATTACAAAGCAAAAAAGAAGTAAAAACTAAAGAGACGAAAGGGATAAGAAATTCTTGTATTTATATATATAATGGTTTTCTTTACAAGGGACAAATCGGCCAAAATCAAAAAATTTACAACGGCCCAAAACGGCCTCAGAAAAAGTGCAAAAAGAAGAACAAAAAATATACTAATTTCTAAGAGGCTTGGTCCCCATAAGAGGCAGCATCTCTGTCCTCGGAGTCTTCTCCATCTTTAAATTCACTGAGGCTATCGAAGTCATCCTCGGGGAAGTATAGCTTCCGAGCCTGGTATTCTTCTGCTCGGGCATTATCGACCTTGGCCAAAATGTCAAAATTCTGGGCTTGAGCATCCTCGAGGGCTTCCCTATGAGCTTACCACATTACATGATCTATCATGCTCATAGCCTTGGTTTGGATGGCCTTGACGTCAATTTTGAATTGGGCCACCTTTTCATCAGCTTTAATACCGGCCGCGACCACCTCAGACTTAGCCTCCTCAAGCTTGTTGGCAGCCGAATCTAGATGAGACTGAAGCTCCTTATTCTTCTCGGCCTGCACCGAGTTTTTCTCTTTCGCAGCTTGAAGTTGATTCTCGATCGAATTCAACTGTGCTTGGACGGTCTCTTTCATCGCGACCAAGATATCCATGCTTCTCTTGAATGCCTCAGCCTCGGCCTGTATCTCGTCCACCTGCTTGTCGAGCCGTTTGATCTGCTCAAGCCTCTGTCAGATCTATAGAATCGAGTCATTAGTCATTATATCTAACTCATCTTCACTATCAGGAAGCATTCGGAATACCTGTTCGGCTACGTCAGTGTACTCATCCCGAGCTGCAAACAAATTAGTGTGGAGTCTTTTACTGAGGAGCCTATATGTGTCGCGTTTCTCAGTAAGGTCCCGAACCTCGGCCTTATGCTCCTATCGAACCCTTAAGAAGGCTTCGTGATGCAACACCGAAGCCTGCAAGTAAGGAAGAAGATGTTAAGAATATTCTACAATTCTAAGCATAAAATAAGTAATACCTGATTTAGAGCATGTAGAGCCTCGTTGAACAGGAAAGAGCCCGTCACAGCGTTCGTCATGGCTTTGTCCTCCTCGGTCACCAAGCCTCTCAGATAGCTAGCAACCCCGACAGGGTAAGAGAAGACTTGGACATCCTCTAGGACGGTAAGCACTGGATGCCGTTTGCGGCCTGGGTTAACGCTCAGATCCACAAATTGGTCCACCAACCTTGAGCTCGATGAAGATCCAGTGGAACCCGATGGCGGTATTTTCTTCGGCATCGGTAAATCACCAAATACGATAATATCCTTGGAAGTAGCAGCCTCAAGCCCATCGAAGAAACCTTGGGGATCGATCCGATGACTATCCAACATGTTGGCCTCTCGAATCATGGTATCCGAAATCTGGGGGGATTTCGAAATATCAACCACCCCGAGCTCGGCCCCAAGGACCTCTTCCATTACTTGGGGAGCCTTTCCTCGGGACTCTCTCCCCACCGTCTTAGCTGGGGATGGGGTGACCTATGTTCTTTCCGATTCAGGGACGTCGACCGAAGCTCCCTCATAAGCTGCCTCCGGTTCGGAGCGGTAGCCCGCGCACGAGCCACCAGCTAAGAGTTGTCTTCTTCTTCTTCTTCCTCTTCGGAATCATCCCTTAATAGACACATTGAGTCCGAGGATATGGCACTAACATCCACCTTTGGATTACGAGGTTTCCTCGCCGGTCTTTTCTTTTCCGAGCTCAAGGGACTCGGGGACCTTTTTCTCTTTTTCTCATTGGCAGGCTTTGGAGATGATGGTTGGGGAAGGATTTCTTCATCACCAAAAGGTGGTATCATCGCAATATCCTTCCCGAGACATGCAAAAGAAAGGGATATAGGTTAGTTTGAGAGGAGGCCAAAACAACAAACAATCTAAACAGAAATTTACCATGGTTGCGGGCTCCCATCGAACCTTTGATAGCTCCATCCAAGCACATTCGGAGTAAGGCCTATGAGACACCAGGCCTTCGACCCATTGCTTCAATTCTGGAACTAGGTTCGGCATCCGGGCCTCAGTTGCAACACCGAAACAGAAATAAGGAAAGATAGAAGGAAGTGAAAACGGCAAAGCAAGCGTTCGAGGTAAAGTCACTTACGATTCATGTTCCACATCTCTGGGAACAACATGTCTTCAACGAGGATCAGGTCGGATGTCCTTCTTCGGACGAATCTTACTATCCAGCTTCGATCACGAGACTCGTCGATGTTGGAGAATGGGGCTCTGCTGGCCTGACGGGCAAGCTTAATCAGTCCCCCTCGATAGAGCCGGGGACTGTAAAGGCGCATGAGGTGATCGAAGGTGAAAGGACATACCTCGATCTTGCTCGTGAAGAAACGGAGGAGAGCGACTGTCCTCCGGAACGAGGGGTGGATTTGACCTAGGGTGACATGGTATCTTTTGAAGAAGGCTACAATTATGGGGTCTAAGGGACCAAACGTAAAGGGGTAAGTGTAAATACTTAAATACCCCTCTACGTAGGTGGTAACCGATTCCTATGGGAAGGAACGACCACATATTTGTTGACCCCGTTGCATCCCTCCTTCACCATGTCGAGAATGTCTTCGGTGATGGTGCATATATACCTCGAACTCGTTTCGCACCGGCCCTGCACCGAGGGGGTCATCTCTATTGAAAAATCAGCAACAGTTGGGCACCCCGTCAACGAATTCCTCAGGGTGGGGCTCCGCCGCAGCCGCATCTTCGGCGGGACGCGTTGAAGAAGCAGCCTTTTTTTTGCAGTACTATTTTGGATGTTTAAGCCATTTATGAACATCAAATAAGAGAGTAAGGAAGAGTTTTAGATATGGAAATTATGAAGTAAGGGAATTCTTTGAAAGCAAGAGCAGAAAAGGCTTTGATTATAAAAGTTTGAATGAGAGAGGGTTGAGGCTTTTTATAGGTATAAGGCGACGGTTCAAAACAGGTAGTGGCCGACCAACACCTGACACGAATTTAATGCCTTGGTAACTAGACCGACAGGACGTTTCGTCGCTTACATCATGATCGAGCTCGTCACTGACGTCATCTTTCACAGAGATGGGGTTCGAGAATTCATGTCGTTTCTCATCATCTTATTTCTGAGAAACGAGGAAACTATCGGTATACAGTCTGAACGGGCCAGCCCTTCTTATGGCTAGTCGAGGTTGGATCATGATAGGCTACGATTCAACCTCGAGTGATGTCGAGTCTCAGTATGAAGTTAGATTACTGAACCTTTAATTCAGAGATCGACCAAGGGCGAGATCGGCCGAGATTGAGACCAAGCAGAATGGAGACCAAGCGAGAGCGACGGAGGTTTACTTGGTCAAGTAACAGTAAGCTGTAATATCCGTGATCGACCGAGGATCACGGCGAAAATCTCGGCACGTATCAAGATGAGGCCGGGTAATTAGCCAATCATGGGATTTCTTATTGTATTTAGTATTATACCATAAGTAGAACTCCCGTACTATATAAAGAGGGTCTAATCATTTGTAAAAGCATTAGATTCCCGCAATTCAAAGCAATATACTATTCTTTAAGCTCTCAATACTCTGTTACGTTATTCCTATCTCACTTTGCTCATTCATTTGGTTCAAGGACGATCTGTCTCGAGTACCAAAGTTGCACGTCTCATTTGGTTTGCATTATTTTTCTTTATATTCAATTTAAATATCCATTTACATATTTTCTCTGTTTGTGCCAAGTGAATTGCGTGTCCTTAAAACCTCATATAAATTCAATTGTTATCGTTTTAGGGTAAATACCTACTACAACGTGTTAAAATATATCAAGCCGCTACTTTCTATAAGTTAAATTTATAATGCGTTTATTAAATTAGATTGAAGGTTCAGAAAGTCACCAATAAAGCTTTTTACGATCCTAATTAAACTATCGAGATATTAGCCTACAATTGACGGAGCGACTTTCTTGGGCATGCAATTGACTAGTCGACAGAAGCATCACTTGTGACTAATTAAAGCTTATCACAAACTTACACAAATCCCGTCAACATGATAGCATAGTATGTGAGAAGTCGATCGTAATTTGAGCAGGATTTTCTCTTGAAATTGGACGGTAGACTACCAGGAAAAAAACTTAATCTAAATCCAAACTAATGTCCACTCAATTTTTTGTTCTTTTTTTTTTCTCGCTTTATTCAGGCATCCCAGTAGATGACATTACAAATACTGTCGTGGTAGGACTTATCCTTAAACGACGAGTGGTATATATATCTAAGAGGAAAGCGCCGAAATTAATTTGGATAACGGCCTTTCGAGCAGCAAATGACCTGTGATCAAATGATTACTAGTAGAAAATATGAATCATGTGCTTTTTAAAGTACGATTGATATTGCTAAGTCGGAATGTAGTGGAAAGCTTTAAATTGAACTTATCATTACGCCAAAAAAAAGAAAAAAGAAAAAAGAAAAAAAGAAACAAATAGTGAACCAAATGCGGCGCGACGTTTTCAAATTGGGGAATAACAAGGTTTCAAAAATGAAATGGTTGTGATTTACGAAACCGGCAAGAAAGGAGGTAAATCAATATCAAAGATATTTTTTTGGGAAAATTCCCAGGGAAATCTGCAGCCGCTATCTGACGGGGACGCACTGGGTAACCTGCTCATTATGCAGTAGCTTGCAAACAAGACGAGTTCTGACTAAGGAGACTGCTGGTGAGGGGAATCGATCTCAGCGTATGGGCCAAACAATATCTTTTGACATAGGCAAGCCACGCAAGCACCATGATAGCCTTCGTCGGCCGCCACGTGCTATCTGTAAGGTCTCAACAAAGATCTACCTCAGGTCCAACTAGCCTCAGAGCGATGAAGGGTGCGGTCGAAGAGTCAACAAAGATCAACGTCGTAAAGTCATTGTAGATCAAGGTCGAGGTCGAACATCTTAGATAGAGTTATAACGAGTAGTTTAAAGATAGGACACAAAAAAGAATATTCTAGTAGATATTCTCTGCACATGTACTATTAGGGTTTGTAGAAACATGTTCCCTATAAATAGAAAGAGACACAATGATAGAGGAGGGAGAGAGATTCACTTGTAAGAAAAGATTTTGACTTTATATAGAGAATCTGACCACATTACAAGCATACCAAAATAACCTTTTTACTGAAATTTTTGTCTAAACTTTTCCACTTGATCCAAGAACAACCCTGAGTGTTTTAAGGCTCATCAATCATTCATCATTGCAAAAAAGAATATCCACAGATCCCACCCCTTTTCGGGTGACTCACACGTTGCTATTTATTATATTTAATGCTATCTTCCATCTTTTTGGATCATTGAATACTATTATTATTTTTCACATTTATTACCACTTGGTCAACTACAGATAAAATATGTTATAAACTGGTAACCTTATCTTTTGGATATTATCATTAGCTAAGATTGACTCTTCTTTATTCAAATCTAATTGGTTGAACCAAGATCTATATTTTTGGTCAAACAATTTGGCGCCGTCTGTGGGTATTTCTTAGCTAATTTCTTAGTCTCCTATAGATCTACAACTAACGTGAGTCACTATCCCAGCAAATCCCAAGATCTTTCTCTTTCTTTGCACGTACGGAAACATACATTGTAGGTAACCAAAGAGATAGGACGAAAGTGACAGGTGATTTCCTTTGCAACCTCATGAACGCTATCAACGAGAGTTGTGAAACATTAGCCGATGATCTGACACCCACTGCCTTCCTGATGGGTTTAAAGTATCTTAGATTTACGTTCTTGATGATCTAACAAACTTATTTTCAAGAACCAGATAAAGAACCTGATGCACACTTGGTGTATCTCTTCAGCAAAGGACTTAAGCTAATATGAAATGTACGACTTCAGATAGAAAAGAACCAAATCAGGGACCTGATCCTTTGGAGTTTCCCTGACAACAATACGAAGTCAACTCTACAGTTGGAAAGTGACTGCCTGCAACTGTGCACGCTACAGTGCAGAAACAGTGCAGCAGTCACTTCCCATTGGGAAGAGCCTTGTACCAACCAAGTGCTTACATCATCCAAGTGATGTCACTCAAAGGATATTAACAACGATAATTACAACAAAACATCACTTGAACACTTGTGGTACTGCTCAAGCATTGAAAACCGGAGAGAGAATTAAAGTCACAAGTGTATCAACAACAAAGTGCAACACTACTACGGACCGGTTCTATAACAATTCCTTTGTATTATCTTAGTGGAGTTGTATCTTTATATTTGTTCTTCATTGTAATTCCTATTATGCTTATTTAGAAGCTTTAGTTAGGAACCTCAAAAACCATAAACCCGTAGAGTTTGTGTCGTGACTAGAGTTAGTCATGAGTTGAAGTCTTTGTAATATGTGTATTGCAAAGTGGCTTGTAATAGGTGTATTACAAGTTAGTGAAGGATTAAGAGTTTAATTCCTAGGTTGCAATAGGTTGTAATCTAAAGATTGCTCATTAGTGAAGTTGAAATCCTACCAGTGTAGGTCGTGGTTTTTTATCCCCTTGAGTATTGATTTTTCCACGTAAAAATCTCCCGTGTCATTTATTTACTGTTACATTAGTTAGTACTGTGGGAACTGTTATAGGATCAGGTCTCTATACAGTTTGGTGGACTCATATATTCTATCAATTGGTATCAGAGCAGGTTCTTTCTAAAAGGCTAACCACCTAGAGATGATCCTCAAAATGGCTGCTCCACCAAACTTCGAGGAAAGACAATCAACCTACAGGCCTCCGAGATTCAACGACCAATACTATGGTTGGTGGAAAACTCAAATGCATGACTTCATAATGGCAGAAGAATCCTACCTATGGGATTTTATTTGTGATGGTCTATATGTCCCAACGAAGAAAATAAGAGAACCTGCTGTAATGGCGCCGAAAACCAGGAAAGAATACAACGACGTTGACAGGAAAGCAGTAGAAAAGAACTTTCGTGCCAAAAAGATCTTGGTGTGTGGCATAGGACTTGATGAATATAATAGCATCTCAGCTTGTCAATCTGCCAAGGAGATCTAGGAAGCCTTACAAATGGCACATGAAGGAACTACTCAAGTAAAACAGTCCAAGATCGATATGCTCACCACTAAGTATGAGCTCTTTAGAATGAAAGATGATGAATCTATTCAAGACATGCATATTCGATTCACTTCCATTATAAATGAGCTTCACTCTCTTGGAGAAATCATTCCTAGAAACAAGCTTGTGAGAAAAGTCCTTAGCGTCTTGCCCAGCTCTTGGGAAAGTAAGGTGAACGCTATCACTAAAGCCAAGGACATGCAGACTTTGACTATGGATGAGCTAGTTGGGAATCTGAAAACCTACGAGATGAAGATAAAGAAGGACAGTGAAAGAAGAGAACCAAAGAAGGAGAAGAACCTGGTACTCAAGACTGAAAAAAATGACTCAAGTGAGGAGGATAGTGATATGGTGTACCTTACCAAACGGTTTCAGAAAATGGTTCGAAGGAATGGAGGGATACCAAAGAGAGGTAGTTCCAACAAGCCAAAGAACTATGACCTATGTCATAAGTGTGGAAAGCCAGGGCGTTTCATCAAGGACTGCCCTCTTCTGAAGCAAGAGCATTTCAAGCACAACTCTAATAAAGCAGCGAAGAGGAACCCGGTTCCTGACAAACGCTTCAAAAGAAAAAACGCCGCTGACAATGTTGTGAAACAAGCTCTTGCAGCATGGGGGGATTCCTCCAGTGAATCAGAAGAAGAAGATGATGCAGGAGATAGTTCCATGTCAGTGGAAAATGAAGCAAAGGAATATGACTCAATATTTGCCTTGATGGCTCAGTCAGACGATAATGAAGATGATGACAATGATGAGGTAAATTTTAGGGATGTTCAGAGGAATCTGAAATCCTACTCTCCCAAGAAACTCATGTCATTAGATAATGTCTTAATTGATGCATATCATAGTCTTGTTAATGATAAGGATGCCTTGACTATAGAGTTAGGAGATGCTGAGAAGACTAGGGATGACTTGGTGGTCTGTGTAGTTGATTTGAAGGAAACTGTAGAAAATCTGGAAAAGAGAAGGAAGCTCTAACAGAAAAACTTGCTAGTGTAGAACATGAAAAAGATGATCTAATGGTAGTTGTAGTTGACTTGAAAGAAACCATAGAGAACTTTAGCAAACAAAAGAATACTTTAGCATAGAAACTTGCCATTACAGAGCAAGAAAGAGATGATCTCTTAGTGGTAATTGTAGACCTAGAGGAAACTGTTGAGGGACTTAAAGCAGAATGTAAGCCTGGAAACTTCGATAAAGGGAAGGAAGTAGCTAGTGAGGCACACATTAGACTTGAAAATGAGCTAAATAAGGTGAAAACTAGTTTGTGTGCTGAGCTTGAGAAAAATAGACAGCTTCAAGCAGAATTGAAGAAAGTAAAAAATGATCTTGAGAAATCTCTCAAGTGGACCTGGTTCCTCAAATGTTGTTACTGCCATGTACTTCAATAGTAGTGGAAATAGGCAGGGATAGGGTTCCAAAGGGAGAAAGTTCCCCACAACCCTCATAACAAGTATGTCACTATACCTAATAACTGGTTGTACCCACTGTGAGAACAATGGGCACTTCAAGGAAGATTGCCAGGCCAGAGTCCAGTCTGTTCAGAAAAACAAAGCTTTTGCTGAAAAAGTAACTAATGGAAGGGGACCAGGTGCCACTCGCAAAAAACGCATATTGCCTACTTGGACTAGAAGAACTCTCATTCATCCTTTTTCTCATTACAAGGGACCCAAACTTGTTTGGGTTCCTAAATCTAACCCTTGATATATTTGTGTAGGGAACAATGAGAGGAAGCAGTCAATAATGGATTATGGACAGTGGATGCTCTAAGCAAATGACTGGGAATACCATGGAATTCCTTTCACTAAAAGCCCTACAAGGGGGGAATGTATCCTTTGGAAATGGAAAAAAAGGGTACATTTTTGGTGTTGGAAAAGTTGGAAAGTCTCTCTCACACTCAATTGAGAACGTGTACTATATAAATGGTCTGAAGTATAGTCTCTTGAGTGTTTCTCAAATTTGTGATAAAGGAAACAAGGTGGAGTTCTTGTCAAAAGTGTGCACAGTTACTAATATGGTAACTGGTGAAGTGGTTCTAGTGGACAAAAGATACAAGAACATCTATGTTGCTGATTTTGAGTCCCTATAAAGTGGTAATATGAGTTGCTTGAAAGCAGTTGATGATGATGCAGAATTATGGCACATAAGGCTGGGACATACAAGCTTCTCTCTTCTGAATAAGCTGATACAGAAGGACCTGGTTCGTGGATTGCCAAATTCAAAATTCATGGAGCATAGAGTGTGTGATTCATGTGCTAGAGGAAAGCATGTGATATCCTCTTTCAATCCAAAGAAGGATGTTAGCACGTCAAAGCCACTTGAACTCCTTCATATGGATCTATGTGGTCCTATGAGAGTGCCAAGCAGCGGTGGAAAAAGATATATTTTTGTGATAGTGGATGACTACTCAAGGTTCACTTGGACACTGTTTCTCAGAACAAAGGATGAGACATTCGAAATGTTCGTGGCCTTTGTAAAGAAAATCCAAGTGAAGATGGAATTAAAAGTGGTCTGCATCAGATCCGACCATGGAACAAAATTTGATAATGCCAAGTTTGATGAGTTCTGCAGTGAAAATGGCATCACCCACAACTTCTCAGCTCCAAGAACTCCACAGCAAAATGGAGTCGTAGAGAGTAAAAACAGAACCCTTGAAGATATGCCTAGAACAATGCTTATTGATAGTGGGATAGCCAAAAACTTCTGGGCAGAGGCCATAAATACTGCATGCTATTTCGTGAACAGGTGCATGATCGGATCCTTTTTGAAAAAAACTCCCTACGAAGTGCTCAATGGAAGAAAGCCCAAGTTGACTCACCCAAGAACATTTGGGTGCAAATGCTATGTTCTCAACAATAGAAAAACTCATCTTGGAAAATTTGATGCCAAAAGTGATGAAGGAATTTTTCTGGGATATTCCTCTCAAAGCAAGGCTTACAAGGTATACAATAAAAGAACTCAGAGTGTGGAGGAAAGTGTTCATGTAATCTTCAATGAGACACTTCCATCTGGTGCGAAAGGAGACAAAGTTGATCAAAACAATGAACCATTGCTAGTTACTGGAGAGATCACTGATATGTAAAATGGAAAAGCAGATATATTGAGTCAAGTGAAGGAAACAAGTGAAGACAATGCAACCTCCCCCTCTCCTTATCAAGAGGAATCAGGAACCCAAATCACCACCACTGAAGCTGAAGAAAGAGTTGTTGATGCAGTTCAAAGCACTCCACAAGTAGCAGAACAAGGAGTGCAAGGGAACCAGTTAAGATTACCTAGTTCTTCTACCAATGAGACTCTAGTTCCAAATTGGAAACATAAAAACTCTCATCCTCTCGATAATATAATCACCCCCTTGACTCAGGAGTTCAAACTAGATCAAAAGCTAGTAATTCTCTTGCCTTTTTAGCCTTCCTCTCCTAGATAGAACCCAAAAATATTAAAGAATCCTTGAAGGATGCAGACTAGATCACAACTATGTAAGAGGAGCTGCACCAATTTGAAAGGAACAAAGTATGGCACCTGATACCTAGACCCTCAGATAGAACCATCATAGGGATCAGGTGGGTATTCAGAAACAAACTTGATGAACATGGAAACACAACAAGGAACAAGGAAAGGCCAGTCGTCCAAGGTTACAATCAGGAGGAAGGGATTGATTATGATGAGACTTTCACCCTAGTTGCTCGTATGGAAGCCATTGGAATTCTCATTGCCTTTGCATCTCATATGGACTTCACTCTGTTCCAAATGGATGTAAAAAGTGTATTTCTAAATGGTATTCTCAAGGAAGAAGTTTATGTCAAGAAACCTACAGGTTTTGAATGTCATGAACGTCCTGAGTACGTGTTCAAATTGGATAAGGCACTGTATGGATTAAAGCAGACTCCTTGAGCTTGGTATTAAAGGTTATCTAAGTTCCTCTTGGAAAATGGATTTACAAGAGGAAAAATATACAACACTCTGTTCTTGAAGAAACGAGGAAAGAACCTGCTCATCGTGCTGGTATATGTAGATGATATCATCTTTGGGGCAACAACCGATTCACTATGTGAAGAATTTGAAAAACTCATGGGAAGTGAGTTTGAGATGAGCATGATGGGCGAGCTGAACTTTTTCTTGGGTCTTCAAGTGAAGTAATCCACGAAGGGAACATGTATTAGTCAGTAGAAATACATTAAGAAACTTTTGAAGAGGTTTGATATGGAAGCATCAAAGGTGATTGACACCCTTATTGCCACCGCCACTAAGCTGGACATGGACGAATCTGGATCACCTGTAAATCAGACAATGTATCGAGGCATTATTGGATCACTACTCTACCTCACTGCTATCAGGCCAGTTATTGTGTTCAGTATGGGTTTATGTTCAAGGTTTCAATCAAATCCCAAGGGATCTCACCTAAAGGGTGCATAAAGGATCCTGAGATATCTTAAGGGAACACAGGACCTGCATCTGTATTACCCTTCAGGTGACAATTTTAATCTTATTGGTTATGCTGATGCTGATTATGCAGGTTATCTGGTGGACAGGAAGAGCACATCTGGAATGGCTCATTTCCTAGGATCATGTCTAATCTCATGGGGTACAAGGAAACAAAATTCAGTAGCTCTCTCAACAGCTGAAGTTGAATATGTTGTTGCAGCTTCCTGGTGTGCTCAACTACTGTGGATCAAACAACAATTGTAGGATTTTTGAGTACATTGATTGTGTACCTCTTCTATGTGACAAAACCAATGCACTAAACATGGAAAAGAACCCGGTCCAACACAAGAGAACCAAGCACATTGATGTGAGACATCATTTTCTCAGAGATAATGTGGAAAAGGGGCTTATCTGCATGAAATTGTGTAGCATAGAAGAACAAATTGCAGACATCTTCACCAGCTTTGAGCAGAGAACACTTTGAGAGAAACAGGATGCACTGGGGTTGATTAAACCTAATTGAGGACCTGATTCTCTTCCTATGGCTATGAAAGTCATATTCAGGTAAATCTAGCTAAAGTGTTTTCTGGCCAAGCCTAACTCACTTCTATACCGTTGCAGGTAGACACGCATGATGACTATAGAAGCTGAAGGAACAAGCATGAGCTGCAAAAGAGAGTTGAAAATCGTTTTGAAAGACTGGTCAGGAACCTGGTTCTTGCACCACAGGTTAGTAATCTCGTGTTTTTCTCATGCATATCTCAAAGGAAACAAATTTAACTGCCACATCATCCACCTTTTCAGACCCTGTATGTCACGTCTTTTCTTTTAAATCCTTTCACTTCCTCGGCAAGAGTACACCTTCCCACAAACCTATCGCCATTTCAGAACCCGTTTCTCTCTTCCCTCACAATTGGCTACTCTCTCCATAAAACCCCCTCACTTCTTAAGCCTTGAACGATCAATCTCCGTTCTCTCTCAATTCTCCCAGAACCCTCAACCCAACTTTCCACTATGGCTAAAGAACAAGCTTCCGTACCCACTGTAAAGGACAACATCCTCGACCCTTCTACCACTTTATAACCACCACCAAAAACCTTCTTTTCTACCACTCCCGACACCAATATACCCAAACCTGATTCCCTTTCACCTCCTATCTCTCTCACAACTACATCTAACCCTATTCCTTCCTTAAGTGTTGAGGACTCAGAAGCCTCAAAAGTTGACATGGTTTCTTCTTTGTTGCTTGATACTCTCACAGACTAGAACACAAGTGAAACAGTAGGTGTAACTCATCAAGAAAGAGGGGTTTTTGAGGAAGACATTGATCAGTACATAAGTTCTCCAATATTGGACACTATGGCTCCCATGGAATCACAGGAAAAAGAGGCAGCATAAAATATAGTGGCCATTGCTGCTGAAGGACTGGTGAGTGAAGGAATTTCTACCCTGCCTGAGTCTTAGGGGGAAGAAACTTCGCTCATAGGAGAAGAAGGAAAAATGGTTCCTTTTGAACCTCCTACACCTGAAGAAGCTAATGGGAACCCTACTAATTAACCTAATCCTCTTCTTGAGGAAACAGGTTAGGAATCCTCTTCCCAGGTCAGCTTCGACCCTGCTCCTTCTCCTCACTTTGACGTTGAGCCGTTGGAGTCTATACCTCCTGTTGAAAAACCTAGTGATGAGGATGATATGGTTCTTAGTGCTCGCTTCAAGATCAAAAATCCAGCAGTAACTCCTGAGCCCCCTTCTAAGCGACCTACTACAAGGTTGCAAAAGAAGGAGGCTTTTGAGTCTGCCCTAAAAAAAAGCAGAAAGAGCAATAAGAAGAAGAAGAAGAAGAGGATGACGAAAGAAGGGGAAATTGTGTGTGGAAAAAATATTCCAGTAGTGGAGGTAGATGAGGATGCTCTGGCGGAACCGGGTTCCTTAGTTAAGCGATCCAAGAAAAAGAAACAATGTTGAAAGTGCTTCAAAGGAAGCTGTTGAAAAATCAAGTAAAAAGTCAGTGAAAAGTGGCGTCAAGTCTAAGAAAGTCGTGGAGGAGGAATATGTTTCTGAGGATGACATTCTGGTAGAATCAAGTGGTAAAGTAAAGTCCATTGTGAGGTCTGGGAAAAGAAAGTTGGAAACTGTTAGGGAACCCGATTCTGCAAAGAAGGTAAAAAGTGAAAGTGTGCTAGGACAAGAAAGGATGAGATATCAAAAGGTGTTGTGGGGTTGTACGTTTGACCCAAAAATTTAAAAAATGGCGGGAATGAGACAAATTCTTGAGATGGTGGAATTTCAATAGTGGGGCCATCTGTTCAAAGTGGATGTGCCAAAAGTATATGAGGATGAGGTCCAAAGCTTCTATGCCGACCTCTTCACTAATGAAGGTGACCACATCTGTGTGTTAGTAAATGGAATGGATATGGTATTGGATGTTACTGTGTTGGGGGATATTCTCAATGTCCCATCTGAAGGGTTTTCATCTGTAAGGGGTTCTTGTGGATCAAATGTTAGGTGCGCCATTGTGAAATAAAAAGATGTCCAGCATGGGGAACGAGTACACAAGAAGGCTTTGCTTCTTGTGTACAAACTGCTTTTCGAATTAGTCAACAAGGTTCTGCTTCCTCGTGCTGAGAAGAGGTCCATTACTTCCATGTGTGATTCGTAACTAATGGAATCACTCGATGAGTTCCGTTCTATCAACTTGCCTGCCATTATGGGTGAGCATATCCAGAAAGTGGCAGCTTTTAAAGATGGGAACCATGGGCTTCCGTATGGCTTTCTTCTCACGCGTGTCTTCAAGTTTTTTGATGTACCCTTAGGCAATCCCAAGATGGGGACCAGGAAACAAACCTTCTTAAAGACCACACTGGAAGAATGTGAGTGTATTGAAAAAGTTGGGGGAGTGGGGAGCACTTCGATGATTTCTCAGCTCATCAACGCCCAGAACAACACCACAGAGGAAATCAGGAAGTTGAAGGCAAGGAATGCCATTGTTGAGACTCAGATTAGTTAGGTTGTAGCAGCACCAGGACCTTCTAGCTCCTCCAGTGACGAAGTTGCTCGTTTGTGTAAATAAAATACTAAGCTCAGGCAACGGGTGGAGAACCTAAGAGAGAAACTTCTCGAAGAGAAAATGTCCGCAAATGCCCGGATGGAACTTGTTCTCAAAACCCTTGTTGCCTCCTCCAAGCCTTCCTCCTCCAGTGCCCCCTAAGACAATCCCTCAGTGACCAGTGTCAAGTTTCTGTCTTGTTGTTTTGATGAATTTTGTTAGTTGCTTTTGTTTTGTTTTTGTGGTGTGATTGGAATTCACTTGTACTGCTCCTGTCGTAAACAGTCCAAACTGGCCTTCACTGCAATGGCAAAGGCTTCTGCTTTCTAAAATATCAATGAAGACTCTTTTTTGTTGTTAAATGCTTCTCTTATTTTTTTCTGCTTATATTTTCTATCATGTTGTGTGCACACATGTGGCATGAGTTAGCTAGGCTAGACTTCTTTATGTTGATTTCTTGCTTATGTATTTTTAATGATGCCAAAAAGGGGGAAGATAAATTGAGGCAGAGGGATCTGATTAAGGGGAAAGCATAGAGTTAGGGGGAACTTGTGAAGTTCTTGGTACTTTATCTGGTTCATTATGCTCTACAAATGGTTGTCAATTTTTTAAAGTATGTCATCATCAAAAAGGGGGAAATTGATGGTTTTAAAGTATCTTAGATTTACGTTTGAATGATCTAACAAACTTATTGTCAAGAACCAGATAAAGGGCTTGATGCACCTTTGGTATATCTCTTCAGCAATGGACTTAAGCTAATATGAGTTGTACGACTTCATATAGAAAAGAACCAACACAGGGACCTGATCCTTTGGAGTTTCCCTAACAACAGTATGAAGTCAACTCTACAGCTGGAAAGTGACTGCCTTCAATTGTGCACGCTACAGTGCAGAAGTCACTTCCCATTGGGAAGAGCCTTGTACCAACCAAGTGTTTACATCATCCAAGTGATGTCACTCAAAGGATTTAACAAAGAGAATTACAAAAAAACATCACTTGAACACTTGTGATACTACTTAAGCATTGAAGACGGGAGAGAGAATTCAAGTCACAAGTGCATCAACAACAAAGTGCAACACTACTACGGACCAGTTCCATAACAAGTACTTTGTATGTCCTTAGTTGAGTTTTATCTTTGTATTTGTTCTTCATTGTAATTCCTATTATGCTCATTTAGAAGCTTTAGTTTGGAACCTCAAAAATCATAAACCCGTAGAGTTTGTGTCGTGACTAGAGTTAGTCATGAGTTGAAGTTTTTGTAATAGGTGCATTTCAAAGTGGCTGGTAATAGGTGTATTACAAGTTAGTGAGGTATTAAGAGTTTAATTCCTAGGTTGCAATAGGTTTTAATCTAAAGATTGCTCAGTAGTGAAGTTTAAATCCTACCAGTGTAGGTCGTGGTTTTTTATCCCCTTGAGTAGGATTTTTCCACGTAAAAATCTCCTGTGTCATTTACTTACTGTTACATTAGTTAGTACTGTGGGAAATGTTATAGGACCAGGTCTCTATACAACTTGGTGGACTCATATATTCTATCACTTCCCCAGGCGTGAGAGGTACCCCCCCCCCCCAATTGTAGCATAACAAAACAAATGGAAAAGGGGCCTCCACGTCCGCAGGAGAAGGAGCTCCACTGACCATGAAAAAGCTCCTCGAAGCGTGGTTGACCGATATGCTAGTAAGCGTGCTCAACAAGCCCACTCCATGCACGACTATGGAGACCGCAAGAGCCCATATAGTGCAACGAGCAGACAATGCAGACAATAAGGTGACCAACCATAACCTCCAATGCCAGGTATAACTCACAATGTTACTACAATGCAGGTGATAACATCCTCGTCGATGTTATAAAGAGGATGGAAGAAATGGAAAATGAAAATAAAGGGCTCAGAGATCAAATGAAAGAAAACCAAGAACGAGTCGACAATATACCGGTCGCCCCCAAGCTACTGCCAAAGAGGGACACGAGTAGATCATAGAGTAGCCGTACATTGAGGAAGAAACCATGCATGCCATACCAAAGACCTTCGTATCTTAGGATATACGACGTAACGCCTGACCCTAAAGATCACATGACTCATTATATGAACCTCGCGAAGTGAAACGACCTCACCATGAAACAAATGTTTTTTATTTTGCTGAAGAAAAATGGTAGAACCCTTATGGGGGAAGGGGGCATTAATATGGTACTCATAGCTACCAGCCCGCTCCATAGAAACCTTCAAAGAAATGGCCGATAAGTTTGTAACGGTGCACACCGGGGCCAAGAAAGTCAAAAAACGAGTAAATGACATATTCGCCATCAAGCAGTCCTTGGGAGAGGGGTTGAGGAACTTCCTTACTAGATTCAACAGGGTAAGGATGACTCTACCAAACGTGTCCGAGGGGATAGCGATTGCGGCTTTTCTGAACGGGTTGAGTAGAGATGGGTCAAGAGTGACTAGAATACTTCTGAGTCGCTTGATGAAATACCCTCCAACCACTTAGGATGTAATCCACAATGCATACTGTGCCGAAGTCCGAGCGGACGATGACGACCTCAACGGACCAACTCGACAGCTCATCTCGATACAAGAAAAGTCCAGGAAAGAACAGAGAGTTATCGTAGGGAGGGATCACCCGATCTCACCACCCAGCAGGGAACGACATTATCCATACGTCAGGGCCCGCGCTCCGCCTTTTCTCCACTATGATGAAGGCATATCCAGGCTGAGAACATGGACTCAGTGGAACGAGAGAGGTATGCCCTCTAATTATCTGCTCACAATTTTTTTGTGTCACCTACAGAAGTAGTCTATGCTTTGGAAAAAGTCGAATTGAATCTGAAGTGTCCGCCAAAGATGATGTCTGATCCGAGCACCAAAAAACTCAATGCCCTCTGCGAGTTCTACTAGGAGAACGAAAGAGGTTGTGAACATGTTGAAGCAGGGACACCTCAAAGAGCTGCTGAGTCACAAGGGGTGAAACAACTTCGCTAGAGGACGTGAACGCCAAGGCCCACCAAAGCCACTGTCATTGGCTCGCACCATCAACATGTTCATTGGCGACAACGACCACGCCTCCATCAACGACGTTAAATTCACTGCATCTCACAAGCTCAAAAGATCTACTACCCACGAACGGTATGACGGACTCAAAGAAAGTATCATCTTCTACGAGTGACATGCCGATGGTTTGAATTTCCCTCACAATTATGCTATCGTTATTACTTTGTGCATTTTAGATACTGATGTCAAATGTATTATGGTGGATGATAGGAGTAGAGGCATCACACTAACCAGTTTTAATAATGTAGTTGAATGGACATCGGGAGAAATTACACTCCCCGTATTGTCAGAGGTATAACGTTGGAGATGACAGTCCACATCGTGGACCAGGCCACCGCATATAATGCCATAGTAGGACGACCATGGATGCATCCTATGAGAGTCGTCCCCTCCGGCTTATACCAAGTAATCAAATTTCCAACACCATGTGGGATATTCAGAATACAAGGAGAAGAACGCACGTCCCGGGAATGCTACCGCATTGCCTTAAACAACACGACAACCCAACAGAAGAAAGACAAGGAAAATTAGGCATAACAATCAATAGGACTGAGGTCGACACAAGAAGAAACCGGGGACACTATCATGGATCCCGAAATGGTTGAAGCCGCATACTCGACTATAGATGACCTCGAGCATGTTCAACTAGATCCCAGCGACCACAGAAAAATGTTCTACATTGGTTGTAAACTCCAAGAACTGGGTAAATTTGGTCAATTCTTAATAGCTAATGCAGATTTGTTTTCCTTCAGCCATGCAGATATGCCGGGCATCCCCAAGGAGATCGCCACACATAAACTAATTGAAGATTCGCTCTACCTCCCAGTAAGGTAGGTCAAACGAAAATTCAATCCCGCGAGAACTGGCTCCATCAGGGAGTCGAAATACCCTAAGTGGATCGCCAACATAGTGATGGTCAAAATGAAAAAAGGGAAATGGAGGACGTATATCAACTTCATGGACTTGAACAAAGCATGCTTGAAGGATTCGTTCCCGTTACCACATATCGACCAACTCATAGGCGCAATGGCCGGGCATGAGCTATTGAGATTTTTGGATGCGTACTCAGGCTATAACCAGATACTTATGGAAGAAAGGGACCAGGAGAAAACCATGTTCATCACCCATCGAGGAACAAATTGTTATAGGGTCATTTCATTTGGGTTGAAGAACGTAGGAGCTACCTACCAAAGATTGGTCACGAAAATATTCAAAGATTAGCTCGCCAAAAACATGGACGTATACATCAATGACATGCTGTTCAAATCTGTAAAGGTAGTGAACTATATCGACCATTTGAAGGAAGCTTCCGACATACTAAGACGGTACACAATGAAACTAAACCCAGAGAAATACGCATTTGGCGTAGCCTCGGGAAAATTCTTGGTCTTATTAGTGTCGCTACGGGAGATTGAAGTCCACCTAGACCAAATCAAAGATATCAAAGGGATACCTGGACTCTTGACTACCAAAAAGCAAGTCCAGAGGTTGACTGTTCGAATTACTGCCTTATCAAGATTCATCTCGCGGTCATATGACATATGTCACAGATTCTTCAGTGTACTAAAAAAGGCTAACAGCCTCTAGTGGACGCCCGGGTGCGTACAAACTCTGCGAGAACTAAAGGCGTATCTGTCATCACCATCTCTACTCTCAAAGCTCGATGCCAGAGAACATCTCATCGTCTACCTTGCCTTCTCCGAAGTGGCAAGAAGTGCAGTTTAATCTGAGAAAGTAAAGGTATGCAATATCCTATCTATTACATTAACAAAACACTAGTCGATGCCGAGACGAGGTACCCACACCTCAAGAAACTGGCCTTAGAACTCATCATAGTTTCACGAAAGATAGACCGTATTTCCAGTGCTACCTTATATCGGTCGTTACCAACTTTCCTCTGAGAGGCATTTTACATAAACCCAAATTATTGGGAAGGCTGGCAAAGTGGGTCATCGAGCTAAGCAAGCATGATATCACATATCAACCGCGACCAACGATAAAGTCGCAAGTACTTGGTGACTTTTTCATAGCCTTCAGCGCAAAGATAATGCCTGAAGTCGAGAAGGAAGTCGCCCAAGCTTCTCTCCAAAAACAAGAGCTCTAGGTTCTGTACACCGACGGTGCATCCAACACTTTCGGATCCGGACTGGGACTCGTACTCGAGGTCTCTACCAGCGAAGTAATTCTCCAATCCATAAGATGCCTAGATATGACTAACAATGAGGCCGAGCATGAGTTCATATTTGAGGATTGAGACTATCACTCAAGTGTGGGGCGAAGCAGTTAAACTCCGTTGCGATTCCCAGCTCGTAGACAACCAAGTAACAGGGACTTTCCAAATCAAAGAACAAAGGTTGCAAAAATATTAGACCGAGATGTGTAATCTGCTGCCCAAATTTGATGAATGTCAGCTCAACCAGATCTCACGTGCGTAGAATGTTGAAGCGGACGGCCTCGCCAAATTGGCCATAGCCACCAAAAGCCTCACAACCATACATAAAAGCTTAGTCCACCTCCTCAACTCGTCGCTAGAACAAATCAAGGTAAGATCGATAAGTTTAACCTGGGATTGGTGCAATCGTGTCATCGCCTACTTGTAGGACGGAACACTCCCAAACGACAAGAAGGAAGCCAAAAAACTAAGAATGCAGGCAGTTAGATACAACCTCCACTACAACGTCCTATACAAGAGGACATACGTCAGCCCTCTCGCGAAATGTTTAGGCCCAAACCAAACCCAACATGTCCTCGAAGAAGTCCATGAAGGCCATTGCAGCGCTCATTCTGGTGATCGAGCACTTGTAGGTGTTTCATACGGACAAGATACTACTGGCCCACTTTAAAAAAAGATGCCAGAGTTTGTTAAGAAATACGAGCAATGCCAGAAATATTCCTAATAATTGATAAAGCAGACGAACATCTCCATTCAGTCACCTCTTCGTGGCCATTTATCAAGTGGGTATGGATATCGTGGGCCTCTTCCCAGTAGGGTGAGGTAATGTACGATTTATTTTAGTATTAACTGACCATTTCTCTAAATGGGTTGAAGCAGGAGTCGTCGCCCAAATACACAAATAAGAGGTAATCACCTTCATATGGAGAAACATCATCTACCGATTCGGCCTACCCAAAGAGATCAGCCACGACAATGGAACCAAGTTCACGGGAAAGAAAACTACTGAATTCTTCAAGAAATGGCATATTAAGAGGATACTTTCAGCCCTATATCACCCAACGGGTAACGGGCGTGCAGAATTCTCCAACAAGTCCATATTAAACATCATAAAGAAAAATCTCAAAGATGCAAAAAGACTGTGGTCGGAAATATTCCTAGAAATATTGTGGGCATATAAAACCACCCCAAAGACAAGAAAAGGAGAGACGCCCTACTCTTTGGTCTACGGAACCGAAGAAGGCATACTAGTCAAAGTTGGAGAACCCAACCTAAGGTACTCCCATGAAAGTGGCACTAGCAATGACGAGAGTAGAAGGCAAGAGCTCGACGAACGAAGAGATATGGGTTACATAAGGATGGTCTCCCAAAAGCAGAAAGCGGAACGATACTACACCAAGAAAGCAAAGGTCCGACCGCTCAAAGTCGAGGATTACATACTCAAAGCCAAAACCCAAGCAAGTAGATATCCACGAGAAGGCAAATTGGGAACAAACTAGGATGGTCCGTACAAAATTACTTCCAAAGCAAACAAGGGTCCTTTCCAGCTAGAGACAATGGAAGGAAAATAATTACCAGACAATTGGAATATCAACCACCTCAAATACTTCAACTTCTAAAAGAAAGAAGCGCCCCCAAGTCGTACTCTTTTTCCCTCACTTGAGTTTTGTATCATTAGGATTTTCTCAAGGAGGTTTTTAATGAGGTGATGAAAGGGGGACTTCGAGTCGAAGTATGCGAAAGAGTTACCTTTTTCTCTTTCATTGCCCGACTCCTCAATATTCTCCAAGTCGAACAATGAAGGGACTAGATAGACTAGAAGTGGGATTTGAACGCCAGCTAATGCCCAAAGTTTGTAACTTTCTCCAATCATGTAATCAAAGCAACAACACCAAAGTAATAAAAACTTACGTTTATCAAAACACCTTAAAAAGGTTAAGTTCGACCCAACTTGAACAACACATATCGGCCCTTGGGCTCACATTAACATAAGGATAAATTTGACCCAGCTCGAACAACACCTATCGGCCCTCGGCCTCACATTAACACAATGTTAAGTTCGACCTAGTTCCAACAACACCTACAGTCCCTCGGCCTCACATTAACATAAATTTAAGTTCCGCCCAACTCGAACAACACCTATCGGCCATCGGCCTCACTTTAACAAAACGTTAAGTTTGACCCAGCTCGAACAACACCTATCAGCCCTTGGCCTCACATTAACACAAGGTTAAGTTAGACCGAGTTCTTGTAGAACATATCGGGCCTCGGCCCATAATTTAAGAAAAAGTTAAGTTTGACCCAGTTCAAACAAACACCTACTGGCTCTCGGTCACAACTTGGCAAAAGATCAAAATCAACCAAGTTCAAACAACACATGTCAGCCAAATCAAAATGAAAAGGCACGTTTGACCTATATAAACAAAATGCAGATACTGCCCATAAATATTCGCCCAAAGGCCATGACAAACTAAAATACAATGGCAATAAAAAGTGAATAAATCATAACAAGCAAACAACAAAAGCAAAGTATACAAGTGCAGAACAAATGATAGGTATGGGGGAAGGCACAGAAAACAACTTAAACATTTATATATGAAGAGAGAGTTCATTACAAAGCCTCTTAAAGACACCAACAAAAATACACAAAATAGACTCAAAGAAAGACTGCCGGCCCTAGCCATCACGGCCCCCTACGCTCTCATCGATTCGGTTTCGGCATCCTTGCTACCTTCGCTCTGAAGATAAAAGGTGTCATACCAGGCGTCCTCCTCAGGCCGGTCTACACCCTCTTCCTCATCCTCCTCGTCAGGTCAAGGCGTGGCAGATCCACAAGAGACCCGATCTTCACGAGCCTTAACCCGGGCATCCTCAAAGGTAGCCTCAAACACGGAGCCCGCTGTGTGTAAGTCCTGAAACACATCTAACCAGGCCTCAACATGGATCCACTCGTCGTATAACTCCTGAGGTACATTGGGAAAATCAGAAGCATTGGAAGAGGACGGTTGTGCAAGTAATTGAGTCATGAAGGTCAGAGTTTTGTTTTCCCAGATACCGATCCTCTCCTCGAGTCAATCCTCCCTAGATCTCTCTATTGATTGATCATTTTCGTGCTTGGACCGAAGAGTATTACTCTCCAACTCGAAGATCTCCACTTTCTTCCGAGCGTCCAAATGAGAGGACTTCACCTTCTCAAGTTCCTCCTGTTTCCCGACTATCTCGCTGCTGAGAGCTTCTAACTGAGACTGGCACTCTTCAAGTTGCCCTAGCAATTCAACCACCTGGGCTTGAAGATCACTGTTGGGCCTTTACGCCCCCGCTAACCTCAAGCTCCTCCTCCCTACTTCTCAATGTCCCATCAAGGATGTTGCACTTCTCTATGGACTGCACCAGCTCCCAGTCCCTCTTCTTCAAATCTTCCCTCAGGGCCCACGCATTACCGTCCTCGCAAAGCGGACATCAAAGATACCAATACTTGATGCAGTACTCAGTGTATTTATTTTTCGGCTTCACGAAGATCTCTTTTCTCCTTTTCTCCCTCTGGGCGCTCTCAATTTCCAGAATCACCGACTCGAAACCAAAAAAAAAGTTGGGGTTAGAACTTAAAATGCTTTAAAAAGTAAAAGAAAGTTAATATAACAAATACTTACCCTAAGAGTGTGGACATTAATGCTTCTTGACAAGACACTATAATTTATCTCCTTAAGGGTCTTAATGTCAACATCGGAACAGAAAGGACCAAGGGCAGGGACTACCTCCTCAGTGTCCACCAACAAGTCACAATCCATCGGGATCGTGATAATCCTCAGGCCACCCTTTAACCTCACCTCGAGTTGGGTAAGCCCTTTGTTAATCATTCTCAGGTCGTCCGTCTAGACATCGGAACCTGACTCGTCGCCCTCTTCACCAGCACTTTTCCCCTATCGTCAGTAGGCAAATAAGCATTCGCGGATGTCCGATAGGTTGAAGCCTTCTCTTGTCGCAAAAGTTCATGGCCGCCAGCAGCCGCCCCCTCAGTCTCCATCCCATCGGAATGCAACGTCACGCCTTTATCATCTTTCACCGGCCTTGGAGCCTCGAGACTCGGTTCAACATCATCACTTAAAAAAATCATCGTTGTCTCACGCAACGAGAAGTCCCCTTCCGCCACATCAACGACCATAGGGAATCTGTCACCCACATCCACAAACCTTCTTTTTCGAGGTTAAAGATCCCTGTCACCGGGCGAATGCTAATCATCCTCATCAATGAGTGAATATAAGTAAGGGGCAGAAGTCTCAACAGGCGGAGAATAAACAGAGTCGGAAGCGACACCAATGAACCTTGGCCTCAGCTTGCCCTTCTTTCCGAACATCATAACGCCCTTCATAGTCGAAACCCGGAGCAAGACTTGTCTCCAACCATGAATGCAACATCTCGGACCTTCCGATCTGCTTAATTCTTCTGTCTGGATTGGGATATGCGTTGTCTATCCTGAATCACCTTAAACTTCTCCAGAGCATCCTGAACCAAGTTCGTACCCAATAATCTAGCCTCGCTCGGCTCGAACCAACCCATTAGAGACCTACACCGCCTACCATACAGAGCCTCATACGGTGCCATCTGGTTGCTCGACTGATAACTATTGTAGTAAGCAAACTCCGCTAGAGTCAAGAACTGATTCCACAAACCCCCAAACTCCATAACACACACACAAAGCATATCCTCTAATATCTGAATAGTTTGCTCGCACTGTCCGTCCGCTTGAGTGTGAAGTGTCGTGCTCAACTCCACTCGAGTACCCAACTCATGTTGTACGACCCACCAGAATCGTGATGTAAACTACGTACCCCGGTCAGACATGATAGATACCGGTACGCAATGAAGCATGACGATCTCGCAGATATACACTCAAGCTAGCTGCTTGGAGGAATAGGTAGTCATCACAGGATTGAAATGAGCTGACTTGGTCAGCCTATCCACAATCACCCAAACTACATTAAACATTTGTTGTGTCCGTGGGAGTCCAACAACGAAATCCATAGTGATCTACTCCCACTTCCACTCTGAAATCTCTAACTTCTAAAGCAACCCACCTGATCGATGATGCTCATACTTCACCTGCTGGAAATTTAGGCACCGAGCTACATACTCCACTATGTCCTTCATTCCCCCCCACCATTAATGTTGTCTCAAGTCCTGATACATCTTCGCGGCACCCTGATAAATAGAGTACCGCGAACTTTTAGCATCCTGGAGAATCAACTCACACAAACCATCTACATTGGGAACACATAGCCTGCCCTGCATCCTTAATGCACCATCATCCCTAATAATGATATCCTTAGCATCACCGTGCTGGACCGTTTCATTAAGAACAAGAAGATGGGGGTCATCATACTAACGCTCCCTGATACGATCATAAAGAGAAGTCCGAGAGACCACACAAGCCAATAGTCAACTCGGCTAAAAAACATCCAATATGAAAAACTGGCTAGCTAAGGCCTGAACATCCAATGCAATTGGCCTCTCCGCTGCTGGAAGATATGCTAAGCTCCCCAGACTCTCCGCACGGCGACTCAAGTCATCCGCCACCACATTGTCCTTCCCGAGATGGTACAAAATAGTGATATCATAGTCCTTAAGAATATCCAACCACCTCCGCTGATGCAAGTTAAGATCCTTCTGCTTGAACAGATACTGCAAACTCTGGCTACTAGTATAAATCTCACAATGGACACCGTACAAATAGTGTCGCCAAATCTTGAAGGCGTGAACAATAGCTGCTAACTCAAGATCATGGACAAGATAGTTCTTCTCATGGTTCTTCAACTAGAGGGAAGCATAAGAAATCAATCTACCCTTTTGTATCAGAAAACACCCAATACCGATCCGTGAAGCATCACAATACACTGTGTATGAACCAGAAGTTGATGGCAGAACTAGAACTGGAGTCGTGGTCAAAGCAGTCTTGAGCTTCTGAAAGCTCTCCTCACACTCATCCGACAACTTGAATGGAGCACCCTTTTGGGTAAATTTGGTTAAGGGGGATGCAATAGACGAGAAAACCTCCACAAAACAACGATAATAGCCAGCCAAACCAAGATGACTCCGAATCTCCGTGGCTGAGGACGGTCTGAGCCAGCTCTGCACTGCCTTTATCTTCTTTGGATCCACTTGAATACCCTCACTAGACACCACGTGCCCCAAGAACTCCACTGAACTAAGCCAAAACTCACACTTGGAGAACTTTGCATAAAGCTTCTCCTCCCTCAACCTCTATAACACAATCCTCATATGTTGGGCATGCTCCTCTTGACTACGAGAGTACACCAGGATGTCACCAATGAATACAATAACGAACGAGTCAAGATAAGGTTGAAACACACTGTTCATCAAATGCATGAACGCTTCTGGGGCGTTGGTCAGCCGAAAAGACATCACAAGGAACTCATAATGGCCATATCGAGTCTTGAAAGTTATCTTAAGAATATTTGAGTCCCGAATCTTTAGAAGGTGATACCCTAACCTCAAATCAATCTTGGAGAACACCCTTGCTCCCAGAAGCTAGTAAAATAGATCATCAATACGTGGCAAAGGATACTTGTTCTTGATTGTGCCCTTATTCAACTGCTTGTAATCAATGCACATTCTCATAGTACCATCCTTCTTCTTTACAAATAGAACTGGTGCACCCCAAGGTGACACGCTTGGCCGAATAAACCCCTTATCAAGGAGTTCTTGAAGTTGTTCCTTCAACTCCGCCGGTGCCATACGATACGGTGGAGTAGAAATGAGCTGAGTGTCTGGCACCAAATCAATACCGAAATGAATATCCCTATTAGGCGGCATGCCTGACAGGTCTGCCAAACATTCAGAAAATCTCGCACCACCGGAACAGAATCAATAGCAGTGGCCTCTGCACTAAAATCCCTCACAAATGCCAAATAAGATAGACAACCCTTCTCAACCATCCTCTGAACCTTCAAGTATGAAATCACTCTACTGGGAACATAGTCTATAGAGCTGCTCCACTCTACCCTCGGCAATCCCGGCATCGCCAACGTCATGGTCTTAGAGCGACAATCTAGAACAACATAACATGGAGACAACCAATACATACCCAAAATCACGTCAAAATTGACCATACTAAGCAACAAGAGGTCTACTCTAGTCTACGGACTCCCAATAGTCACCACACATGACCAATATACACGGTCCACAACAATAGTATCGCCCACTAGAGTAGATACATAAAAGATGAAACTAGAGACTCACAGGGCATATCCAGAAAATGAGCAAAATACAAGGACACATATGAATAAGTGAAAATAGAGTCAAATAATACAGAGGCATCTTTGTGGCAAACTGAGACAATACATATAATAACAACATCCGAAACAATGGCATCTGGTCTGGCAGGGAGAGCATAGAAATGAGCATGGCTACCCCCTGATCGGCCTCCCCTTCTCGAGGGACCCCTAGCTTACTGAGCTCCACCCCGAGTTGGGTGAGCGAGTGGTGAAGCAACTGGTGTTGGTGTCATAGACTGACTCCTTTACTGGTCTGGACCTCCCACTAGGCGGGCACACTGCCTCCTCATATGACTAAAATATCCACACTCATAGAAAATCCCCGGTGTTGGTGCTGGGGACTTAAGGGAGACGCCCAAATCTAGTCCTAAAAAGGATAAGTGGTCGCTGCAAATATAATCCGGTCTAAAAGTCAAGAGTCGAATCCCATAGAGAACTAAGGTTTCGCTATAACTATTCAGTATCACTAGGAAGACAAGCTCGAACAATTCCTAAGTTATAAATATTAAGATTCTTATATCTAACTAATTAACTAAGAAACTAAAGCAGTAAATTAACAACTACAGATACTAAGGGTTGGAGATTAAATTTAGGAGGTCTAGAGTTATGATTTCCCCAAATGTTGGAATCCTTCCCGCTATGTTCCCTACAATTTCGCCTATGTATTCTCTACTTATCGTGAGCACTTTATGTGTCTTAATTCTCTATCAAGCAACTAAAATTATTTACTAGACATATTCTCTAAAACTACGCTAGTTGGCTTTATCTAATCGCTCACTATGACCACGTCAAGGCTTTGTTATTTCTAAACCTACCTTTAAAACCGATGTATTGATTTCTCACATACTTTAGGAGTGACGTTGTTTAACAACCACCTAAATATGTATTCTTTCTCAAGCAACACATAATAAATAGGCACAGTCAATTGATAACCATTCAATCAACTGAAATAAGCACGTAGTTGAACAAATAGACAAATTCAAAGGTGTAATTATATTAAAACATAACAAGAACTCATAATCCAAGAGGTTCCATCAAAACCCTAGATAAAAAAAATTAGTTATTCATAATAATATGCAAAACTACAATACTAGAATTCATAACCAATAATGGAAATAGGGAGAAGGAAGTGAAAAACTCATAGAAATATTTCCCGCCTTGCTCCTAGTGTGTTCTTGCCTCCTTAGGTCCAAAATGTGTCAAAAGTGACCTTTTTAGGTCTATTTATATGTGTAGGAAAATACCTAAACGTGTAGGCCAAGTCTTAGTCAAACCAGGAGACGAAATAAGTCTTCAAAATTCGGAATATGCACGCCTCAGGCCTGGCGTCGCCAGGCTAACGCTTGGTTAAGCTGGCCTTTGCCTGGCCTCGCCAGGCTAAAGCCTAGTTAAGTTGGCCTTTTCTTGGCCTCGCCAGGTCTCTCCTTTTCACAGTTCTCGAGCACACTTTCAACATTTTAAGTATCCTTTTTGCTCTACTTTCATCTCCAATTCAGCCACACATAAAATAGACTCCATTACGCGCAAATAAGTGTAATTTATCGTTAAGGCATGTAAAATGCAAGGAACATAATGTAAGAAATTATGAAGTTATATCCACACATCAATACCGCACACTTAAACATTGTTCGACCTCGAGCAATCAAACTACACTTATAGACACGACCTTTTTAAGCAATTCTCCTAACTCATTACATCAAGAACTTTTAAAATAGTTTAAGCACACAAATGTGACATCCTCGCCTGAAGATTTGATTCACAAATACCATGCCTTATTCACAAATTACTTACTCTAACATGGAAGTCAGCAACATTACCTTTCCTTTATGAATCACGTCCCCTCACCCAATCAAAGAGCTTAATTCCACACACAATGAATTTTAAGAACATAGGAACTCAAGATAGAAAATATTCACTCTCTCTCAAAAATAACATTCATATGCCACAAATGATGCACCGTAGGCTTTCCCGTAGTGTAATACTCTACTAATCCAGTTTATTCAGTCTAAGATCAAGTAGGACTTTCATTGGTTGTAATGTAGGCTGCGGGTCGGGTAGGATACATTTGGATATGAATGACTACACCTCCCTTAAGCACTTTAATACATATAATTTAACACACATCCCATACTTATGCCAAACCAAACATTCCAGTTTCACTTCAATTTATATTACCCCATATTTCTTTAAGCACATCACTAGCCACCATCATCAAGACTTATTTTTCATTTTTTTCAAGTGGCTTCGATTGACAATTCTTTTTTCTTCTTAATTTACCTTTCTCCTTATTTCAACTGTTCCACTGAAAAGCCAACCCATCACTCCACACTTTGAATTTTTCATAATTCTTCACAATTCAAGTGCCACGAGAGGTTACAATGTTCAAATACATGGTCGAGTAAAACAAAGGGGTACGAATTGTAATTTTGTTACCAAAGAAACATGATTATAGGCTCAACGGGGTTAACTACGATACATAACATTTAGGTGGGTAAACTTTATATATCTGGCTTAACAAAGAAACGCCTATATCACTTCCTAGACTGAACAATACTACTATTTCAATTCGCACACACACGGGGAAAGTTCTATACATCAAACGTAATGCATAGAATACATACAAAGCCTCACACAGACATGTCACATCATTAACTCAGGATTGTTTTCATCGCGACACTCCAGTCAAAGTAGTTAAGCAAAATTAAGAATCTATGATTTTAGGTACTTATGCTAGATTCAAAAACCGAGCCTAAGCGCCACAACCATAGTACTCACTATTCTCAAGGCATAACAAACCTAAGAGATATTGTTGCAATTCAATTCATCTCACAATAGCTCCTACTCCTAAAAAAATAAAACTAACTACACCCGGTTCAAACAAAACCCTTGAAAAAGAACCGTGGCACAAAGAAAAACCAAGGGGGAATTACTACACTACCTACAAAAAAAATCTTTCTTTTTTGGACTTAAATCCCTCAAGAAAAAATAATAATTAATTAAACTAACACAACTAAAATAGCATAGAAAGTCATCCAAGACAATCTCCTCACCCCACACTTAAAATTGTGCATTGTCCCCAATGCACATCATAACTAATAAGAGGGTAAAAGAAACTCTGTGGTAGGCCAAAGGCCGAAGCACTAGTAGCTCATGGGGTACTCAGACTTCTCCCAGGCTTGGTCCTTCGTGCGGGTACCTCACACTTAGTTCTAACCATCTGGTTTGTTGTTGCATCATTCCAATAGCTTTGCTTTCCATGCTCCTAGAAAATCAAAAAACGACACTACAAAAATAATATAAAAAAACGAAAAAAAAACAGTAAAGCTGGGTTGCCTCCCAACAAGCGCCCGATTTAACATCGCGGCACGACGCGAATCACTTTCTGCCTCCACTTTGAACTTATGAATTGAACCCCAAGTTTTAATTCAACTCTATGATCATGCTCCTGGGGGGGGGGGGGGGGAAAAAATCCTGAATGCCCAAAAAAAAAAATGAAATATTTNGGGGGGGGGTGAACAAATCTGACTGGCCCAATAAAACAATGTAGTATTTTGCACTTCTCGGCCTTTAGATGAGGTGTGTAATACTGACTTTTTGGCAAGAAGAATTCCAGAATGTAGGAACCTTGTTCCTCATTCCTTGACTCCTCAAGTGGCTCGGATGACTCTATTTCTATATCATCATCTAAACACAATGTGGAAAAATACTTGGAGTGTGGACCAATGCACTCAACTACATGAACATTGTGATTGTCAACATCCTCAATATCAATGACACTAGAGTCAACTAAATATGTATGCTCAATGTCCTTGGTTGACTCTATTATCTCTTCTACAACATCGACATCCTCAAAATCTTGTTCGATTGATTGTTGGTGTTCTACTCTGACCTCCTCCGTTAGCACCTCAATTTCTGCATCTAATACATACTCCTTTTGGTTACTATCCACAAAATATCATTGATGAGCATTAAAAGCTTCAATCACTTGACCCACTTGAGCCTCCAAGTTGCGAATAGTTACCTCTTGCCTTTCTATCGGTAGTTGTTTCTCATTATTTCGTTCAAGAAGACACTTTAATATATCTTTGATCTCCTTCAGGTCATCTTCCCTGGGTTCTTTGTTACTATTTACTTCACCAGAAAAAGAAGAACCACCATAGTAAGGGGTTGGGGGAAGATAAGAAATATTAGCACAACCGTGAAAGTTACCATCTTGACCGCTACATATATCACACACATTGCGCACATAAGATTGAGTTGGTGCACATAACTCGTCCTTGGAAATATTTTGATAATCTTGCCATGGGTGTTTTCCTCCAAAATAAGAATAAGGAGGATCAAAAGTAGAATTACCAACATCATGATTCCATGTTTCTTAATTCAACAAGTAAAATAAAATAAAATTAAAAAAACAAAACAAAACAAAACAAAATAAAATTTTAAACTTGCAACCTAGAAATATTTACAATTACAACTACTCCGTTAGTTCCCCAGCAACGACGCCAAAATTTGATCACGCCCAACTTTAGTTCTAAAAAGGATAAGCGGTCGCTGCAAATATAATCAGCTTTAAAAGTCCGGAGTTGAATCCCACAGAGAACTAAGGTTTTGCTATAACTGTTCAGTATCACTAGGAAGAAAAGCTCGAACAATTCCTAAGTTATAAATATTAAGATTCTTATATCTAACTAATTAACTAAGAAACTAAACCAGTAAATTAACAACTAAAGATACTGAGGGTTGGATATTAAATTTAGGAGGTCTACAGTTATGATTTCTCCAAATATTGGAATCCTTCCCGCTATGTTCCCTACAATTTAGCCTATGTATTCTCTACTGATTGTGAGAACTTTAGGTGTCGTAATTCTCTCTCTAGCAACCACGACAATTTATTAGACATATTCTCTCCAACTACGCTTGTTGGCTTTATCTAACCGCTCACTATGACCACGTCAAGGCTTTGTTATTTCTAAACCTACCTTTAAACCCGCTGTAATGATTTCTCACATACGTTAGGAGTGACGTTGTTCAAGAACCACCTAAATACGTATCCTCTATCAAGCAACACATAATAAATAGGCACAGTCAATCAATGGACATTCAATCAACTGAAATAAGCACGTAGTTGAACAAATAGAGAAATTCAAAGGTTAAATGATATTAAAACATAACAAGAATTCATCCTCGAAAAGATTCCGTCAAAACCCTAGATGCTATTCATAATAGTATGAAAAAGTACAATACTAGAATTCATAACCAATAATGGAAATAGGAAGAAGGAAGTAAAAAACTCGTAGAAGAATTCCCCGCCTTACTCCTAGTGTGTTCTTGCCTCCTTAGGTCCAAAATGTGTCAAAAGTGACATTTTTAGGTCTATTTATGTGTGTAGGAAAAGACCTAAATGTGTAGGACAAGTCCTAGTCAAACCAGGAGACGAAATAAGTCTTCAAAATTCATAATGTGCACGCCCCTGTCCTGGCGTCGCCAGGCTAACGCCTTGTTAAGCTGGCATTTGCCTGGCCTCGCCAGGTCTCTCCTTTTCACTGTTCTCGAGCACATTTTCAACATTTACGTATCCCTTTTGCTCTACTTTCATCTCCAATTCACCTACATATAAAATATACTCCATTACGCACAAATAAAGGGTAATTTATCATTAAAGCATGTAAAGTGCAAGGCACATAATGTACGAAACTATGGAATTATAGCCAGACATCAGGTGCCCCGAGCAACGGGATAACGGGTAGAGGGACCTGGCATAGACGAACCCTAACCCAATGGAGCACGGGACGAACTCTGAGCTGGGAGGGAACTGAGAGATGAATGGCCTTGCTGATAATGGTGTGAACCATGGCCAGATGATGCACCACGGTGAACTGGGCGAGCCGTCTGAGTATGTCTGAAAGAACAACCCCTACCGTGATGGAACTGACCCCCAAAAGGAACACCGTTAAATCCACCATGTCCACGAGGCCCCTTGGCCTCCCTATCAACCTGCTCCTGACTGCGAACCATCTCAATCTGACGAGAAAAGTCTGCAACCTCATCAAAAGTAGCACCATACACTCTCTCTGGTCGTAAGCAATCGCAACTGAAAAATGAGGCCATCTATGAACCTCATGATACTCTGATGTCTATGGGAACAAGACAGATAGCATGATGGTCCAACTCTGAGAATCACATCTCGTACTGCATCACAGACATATCACCCTAACGAAGCTGCTCAAACTGCCTGCGTAGCTCCTTTCTACGACACTAAGATACGAATTTCTCCACAAAAATGACAAGAGAATTGCTGCCAGGTAAGGGGTGCTGCACCGACCGGCCTACGCCTCTCGTAAGCCTCCCACCAATTGAAGGCAATCCCAGAGAATTGAAAGGTAGTGAACGAGACCCCACTAGTCTCTAGAATGCATGCGGTACGGAGTATCCTCTGACACCTATCCAAGAAGCCCTGTGCATCCTCTCCCTCTGTACCACTGAAAGATGGAGGTTGGAGTCTCCCAAACCTCTCCAATCAACGTTGCTCATCATCGGGCATGATAGGAACCACATATTCCTAAGCAGCTGCAACCGGCTGGGCTAGTGGTGCCCCCGGTGTTTGGAGTCCTTGTAGCACCTGCTCTGGTGTGTGGGCGGCAAGAGTCTGAGCACCTCCTCGGCCTGAGAAGTGGATGTTGTTGCCGGAACAGAGACCGACTAAGCAAGACTGGTGCACACGGTTAGATTTATAGCTAAGGCCTCTTGAAGGCCAGGAATCACAATAGGCACAGGTAGTGCCAGAGCTGGTGCCACAGGCTCATCCACAACTACAGCCTACTCCTGAATTAGGCAACTGGTGGATCTGCAGGTGTTGTCCTAGATGTTGTGCGAGCTGCACCTCTGCCCCTACCGCGACCTCGGCCTCTCGCGGTTGTCCATCCTGCCCCAAAGTACGCATCCTCACCATCTATAAGATAATAGAATAACAGAAATTCAATTACCAGAATCAAATGATTCAAAAGACAAGAATTCAAGAATGTGAAATTTCCTAAGGGTTCGGCAGTCTCTCGAAGATATGTACAGACGTCTCTGTACTGATCCGCAAGACTCTACCAAACCTGCTCATGACTCGTGAGACCTATGTAACCTAGGTTCTGATACCAACTTGTCACGAACCAAAACTCTAACCTGTCATGATGGCGCCTATCGATGGTACTAGGCAAGTCGATTTTCAAAATACTTCAATATTTCATAAAAGATAAACCAAAAGATTTTTCATAACATAGTTTTTCATTAAAAAAAATAGGAGTTAAACTCAAAATATAATGCGGAACGATAGCCCCAAACATCGGGGTGTTACCATGTCATGATCATCTAACAACCAGTCTAATAAACAGCGTCTACAAGAGTCTGTGTCTAAATGTTAATACAGAAAAGAAAAGATACCAAAGAAGAAGAGACAAGGACTGCGAACGCCGACAGCTACCTCGTAATTCTCTGGTACTCGACCTCACACGAGCTCAGCGTCCTTCGTGACCAGATACACCAGGATCTGCACATGAAGTGCAGGTTGTAGCGTGAGTACAACCAACTCAGTAAGTAACAAAAAAAAATAAGGAACCGAGAATAAGTGACGAGCTATACAAATACAGTTCATTTTAGTAACTTGAACAATGAAAGTAGACATGAGTAAATTCCGGCAATATAAGTCAATCAGCTGCATATTTATTGAGTCCAAGTAAACCAGATATAATATTTTTTAGAAATTTAGAACAGTAACATAAATCAGCTAAGTGTAGCAACAAAGCAAGGCAAATGCAACCTCTCAGGATAACAGTCACTCAAGCTTTCAATAGCTCAAAAACTCGGTTCTAAGCCCTCAATACACACACTCAATAGGTACATGCGCTCATTGGGGATGTACAGACTCCGAAGGGGCTCCTTCAGCCCAAGCGTTATATCGCTGCGGCGTGCAACCCGATCCAAATCTCGTTGCGACGTGCAACCTGATCCACAATCCATAAATAGCCATAAGGCTCGTTGCGGCGTGCAACCCGATCCATATATATTCAGCCCCCAGGCGCGTTGCTGCGTGCAACCCGATCCATATACCTCGCATAGCTCACAATTCGACACTTAGGCCCTATCTGAGTCACTAACATCTCCAGCCTCTCAGGCTCACAGAAATCATACAAAACAGCTCAAATAGAGATAATAACAGGTATCAACAAGAAAACAATAGGAAACGAAGATATGACACATAAGTAAGACTCTGACTGAGTACAAGTAAGACTGTGACTAAGTACAAGACAACAATTAGCAGTCAATTCAATAAGTACATTACCATTGCGGGTCCCAACAGTGATATCATATGGCCTAAGCATGGGTTTTAACATGAATGGAAGTAAAATTTCTAGAAAAGAAAAGAAACATGTAATCAATGATGGGCTATTCGACTTTACAGTCTCACGGGACGGACCAAGTCACAATCCCTCACGGTGCGCGCCCACACGCCCATCACCTAGCATGTGCGTTACTTCTAAATCATCACATCATAGAAAATTCCGGGGTTTCATACCCTCGGGACAAGATTTAATACTGTTACCTACCTCAAACTGCGCAAAATCCTACTCCGAAATGCCTTTGCCCCTCGAATCAGTCTTCAAATTCCCCGAATCTAGTCACAAGCAGCACACATAATTAATATAGGCTAAAGGAATCAATTCCATAAGAAAAACATGAAATTCTAAACCAAGATTTAAAATAAGCTCAGCCCGGCTCCCCGAGCGCACATCTCGAAGTCCAACAAAAGTCATAAGCCCGAAAGCTCATTCACTTATGAGTCTAACCATATCAAATTTACTAAAATCCGACATCAAATGGTCCCTCAAATCCCCAAATTCATTCTCCAAAACCCTAGTCTCAAACCCCCAAATTTCATTTCAACACCACATAATCTAGGTGGGAAAAACAATGAGGAAACAAGATTATTGATCAAAAACGAGTACAAGAATCTTACCTAAATAATCCCCTCGAAAATAATCTCCAAAATCGCCTAAGTCCGAGTTCAAAATGTTGAAATGAGACAAAAATCGCAAACCCTAGCTTTTAAACATTCTGCCCAGAACCTTCGCACCTGCGGCCACTCATCCGCTCCTGCGGGACCGCTTATGCAGATAAAACTCCGATTATGCGGAATCCACTTACCCAACTGGCTCTGCTTCTGCGAGCACTAGACCGCATCTGCGCATGTCGCAGGTGCGGAAACTACATTGCACCAACGGATCTAACTCGCATCTCCGCCCTTCTGCCCGCTTTTGCGACCATCGCAGGTGCGTGAAGATCTTCACACCTGCGTCCTCTACTCAACTCTCCTTTGGTCTCTTCTGCGGCTTTGCCCTCGCTTCTTCGGGCTCGCACCTGTGGTGCCCACTCCGCAGGTGCGGTTACACTAGTTCCAGTAACACTTCAGTTGTGTCACCAACTCAAACCCAAGTCCGATACCCACCTGGAATAAACCCGAGGCCCCCTGGACATCAAACAAACATACCAACAAGTCATATAACCAAATACGGACTTATTTGAACCCTCGAATCATCCAAAACAACATCAAAACATGGATTACACCCGGATTCAAGCCTAAGGAACTTCTAAACTTTCAAATTCCAAAAACGACGCTGAAACCTATCAAACCACGTCCGATTGACCTCAAATTTTGCACACAAGTCATAAATGACACCACGAACTTACTCCAATTCCCGTAAATCAAATCCGACCCCGATATAAAAAAATTCACGGCCGGTCAAATTCGCCAAAATTTCAACTTTCGCCAATTCAAGCCCAATTCTACTACGGACCTCTGAATCACATTCCGGACGTGCTTCTAAGTCCAAAATTACCTAACGGGGCTAACAGAACCATCAAAATTCAAATCCGATGCCATTTACACATAAGCCGACATTCGATCGACTTTTCCAACTTAAGCTTCCAATTAAGACACTAAGTGTCTCAACTCACTCTGGCATCACTCCGGATCCGAACCAACCAACCCGGTAAGTTATATAACAGTTGTAGAACAAAATAGAAGCAGAAAACAGAGAAATGGAGCTACAACTCTCGAGACGACCGGTTGGGTCGTCGTATAGGATCTGAAAAGAAAAGGTGTAACTGAATTTAACAAATGACAGATATGGTTCTTGCTTCTTCAACATAATTTATATTTAATGGTGGATAGTTTCAGTAAGAGTATTCTGCAAGAAGATGTAACTGAAAGACTGATCGATGAGATTCGTCGTAAATTAAATTTGGATACATCATATTATGCATATATCGTTTATAATCATTTTTAAACTCAAGTTAGTCCTAGATCATTTTTACTTAGGAAGCATGATTCTTGTTCGCTCTATGTTAGTTAGTCAGCTGAATTAATGTGTAGCCTCGCACTTTGTTTCTTATATTTTTCTAGGCAATGGAATTATTATAATATTATAAGAAAAAGGTTTTAATTGGATATTCTAATTAATGGACCACTTGGACCAATGATTGGTCGGTAGCAATAATATATATTGGTCGTGTTAAATTACCGACCTTTTGTTATCTGTTTGACAAAAATAAGTTGTGATATCGATGTTCTTAGCTTGAAACCAGTTAGCTTAAGGCAGTGGTTTGGAAAGAAACTAAAAGGCAATAAGCCAAAAATGAGGTTTAATTTGTGGTGGATTTTGGTGATAGTTACTGATGTATAGCCAAACCAACTGATTTAAGTTTCTTTCTACCGACCTTTAAATTATAATTAATCATTTTTCCTGACTTCTTTTCTCTCATTTTATTACTTCATTTTTCAAATTTAATTGATACTTCAAAAACATTGTTAGCCGACGCATCCTTGGATAGCAAACAAACGACGGGGTGAGGAATGATGGGGTGATAACTGATATCCCATGGTGCAATGAGATGGTTAGCATCCTTCGTGCTTAATCATAAATCTCGAGTTTGAACCTTAAAAATGAAAAACTTCTTAATAGAGAACGGTTTTCTTTCCTCAATGTGCCTTTTCAAAGGTTGTAAATCCGAATTAGTTGGGCTAGTGGGCTACTAGCCTAAATCCCAAACTATTTGTGCTCGATACTTACATGTAAATCCTCAATATTTTAAATTTGAGGTAGAACATTAGGGTTGTACGTTAGAGGGTAGTCGAGTGTTTCTCCTCGCTGCAATGCCTAGTTTGATAGTGTTTTGTCTAGGGCTGCTAGCGGTTTTTGTTGTATTTCACAATTATTATTATTTTTTCAGCCTTCCCATTTATTTGTTGTATAGGATGTTGATACTAATTTTCTGATTTTTGTTGTGGTTACAGATCTATTTTCCCTCATCTGAGGGTCTCCCTGAAACAGTCTCTCTATTCCTTTGGGGTAGGGATAAGGTCTGCATACATTCCCCCAGATCCTACTAATGAGATTCTACTGAGTTGTTATTATTGTTGAATTCATAATAATTTAATATTTCGTACTTAGGAATTAGTACTATCTAAGACTTGGGAATGTTGGCTTGTTAAAAAGACCAAAAAATGGTGACTTTGATCTCGACGTAAAACCAAAAAAGGAAATTAAATAAATGTCCTTTCAATGGAGCATATAAGTTACGGATATCGGACCTCGATAATACCAAACCTAGCTACTCCATACCAAAATTTAAAGAACTGTAAAACCTTCAAAGAGCCAACTTTCACTATTAGGCGCTGAAACGCTTCCGGTCATTCAAAATTCGATATGAACATAAGCCCCAGTCGGAAATCATCATCCAAACCTATTAGAACCGTTAAATCCCGATTTCAAGGTCATTTACTTAAAATGTTGACCGGAGTCAAACTTAGCCTTTAAAGCTAAGTCAAGGAATCAAGTGCTCCGATTTCAACCCGAACCCTTTCAAACCCCTAAGTAATTAACTATCTCTGTAAGTCATAAAATTGTAAAAGCTCATACGGATAATATTATTTAAGAGGGTTCTAAAAAGCAAACTTCTCTTAGCTTGGGAACAACCCCGGAACGTGCTATATATTATACATCACGTATCTAATTCTTATCACTACTACACAGCTGGACGAGTTATATTTTTCTTCTTTTTTTTTCAACTGGACCAGTTATTAAGAAACCCCACTATTAGGCAGCTGCCAGCAAAACTTTTTCTTTTTGTTGGGATATGTTAATTGAAACATACGATTAGTTTCGGTTTAACTACGATGTTTAGACTTTAGTGTGACTGTATCTGTATATAAAACTACGATGAAATTGTAAAGTAGTAATGATACTCCTACGAATGAATATCCAAAACTATTGGTAACATGCTCAAAAGAAATGGGATTACACTTATTTATTTATCTATTTTATTTTGATTTTTACACTTAATAACATAGTTGAAACATAAGGTTGTAAAACCAATCAGTTAGACTGGAATATAGTTATTTATTAAGTGCCATTAACTAACTTTAAAGTCAAAGCTAGCGGAAGATAAATAAGATAATGTCAAAATAAAGGAAGGTAGTTTAGTCAATTAAGGCATCATATGTGCGGCTGCTAATATCTCCGTGATGTCGCCTTTTATGTGGTAATTGGTATCATTAGTAAACAATACAAACATATTTGGTGTATTAGCAATAGAGTTTATTAACAATAGTGGGTTTTAATCCAAAAAACAAACATTGAATTATTCGACCCAGAATTTATTCTATAGACCAACAAATACAAACCTTAGAAATATGAATTAATTTGATTCTAGTACATGCATGAAAGATTAAGTCAAAAGTATTGAAATTTGACTATAATGCTCAAAGATATAAAATTGGATGGTCAAAGTATTGATATGGAAGCAGGTGAATTATCATGAAACGAAGCTTCGGGTTGAATAGAATGAAGCTTTTGAGTTGTTCAAGGTTTTCGTCTTCGTTCAATGTTGAATATATATATATATATATATATATATATATATATATATATATATATATATATATATATATATATATATATATATATATATATATATATATATATATACTAGCCTCTATGCTCGTGCATTGCACGAATATCTTAAGTCAAGTACCACATAATTTATATAAAAAATATTAAAATTTTAATCGCATATATAATCTAATAGTATCCTCCGCGCGCTGGGAATACCTCTTCCGTGCGTCTTTCTCGTGGCGGGAACAGAATAACAGGGAAAGATCCGGCCCAGGGCGAGCTTTATTTATTTAAGAGAGAATGGGGAGTGAATCGAATTCCGTTTCCGTTCTTTGGGGGCTTTCGGGCCCCTCTCGATCTTTTTCTACGTTGAGAAGGGGGAAGGAGTCTAAATCAATGGACATTAATGAACCATCATTGATGGACGTTGCACATGACACGATCAATTCGACTCAAGGTCCGGCGCTANTGTTAGAGTAATATTCAGTGTGAAATAATGCATCTAACTATCTACCATCGTTAGTAAATTAATGTGAATTAGAGCTTCAGTTTAAAAAAATTAATGTTTATCTAGAATACTTCAAAATATTAAATATTATGCAGGCCTAATGTATTACGATTTTATTCAGTGTGAAATAATTTATGTGAAAAATAATTAAAGCCTAATCCCAATAAATTTCAATTTTTTCCGGTCCAATGTGATTTAATCTTGATCGTGCATCGTAAATATGATCCTATAGTCGTTCCTTGGTCTACAATTATGTTAACTTATAATTATTAATATAGTTATCTTATAAATAAAAAAAACAGTTAATATCTGAAACATGAAAGAGAGTCAAAATCGGATTTCTAAAATTATAAAATCAAAGACAATATCATTTAAGTACATTGGATTTGTAATAAAATATAATATAAAATATACAGAAATTCTTTTGAATAACAATGTGTTGTTAGATTCTGATAACACAAATGTTTTAAGAAAATAAAATTAGTCAAACCCCTTTGTTTTTCCCATCTTGAAATTCAAACGAAAACTAAAAAGTTTTCTTCAATTTTGTAAACTAATTATTATTTTGGTTTTAATACTTTGAAAATATCTGACTATATACGATTGAACTAACTTCTTTCAATTCTAACGTATTTGTTCCATGTTTAGCTAGAGGAAAGTTTAGAATATTTAAGTTTTAGGATTTACTTATTCTTATTCATAATTCTACTTCTTCCACTATTAAGTCTCTATTCTACTACGCCTCTTCATCCTAACGTGTCTATTTTCAGTTGTGTCCTTCCAGTATAAGTTATTGTCAAAACTAATATAAATAGTTAAGGGTACAAAAGTCGTTTAATATTTGAAGGATATTTTAGTCACTCAATGTTTAGCACAATATATATATATATATATATATATATATATATATAGGGTGTGTTTGGTGAGAAGGAAAATATTTTCCGGAAAATATTTTTCAGTTTTTTCATGTTTGGTTGACTTAAATCATAAACTCATTTTCGTTCAATTGGAGGAAAAAATTTACCCTATCCAGATAAGAGAATGGAAAACATTTTCCAAAACTCCTTATCCATCTTCCCCACCCTATTCCCCAGCCCCACTAACTCCCACCACCCACCCCACTCTCACCCCCACCCCCAACCTGCATAAAAATATTATTATTAGTATTTTCTTTTCATGTTATAGATAGATTTTTTTTTTTTTGCATTTCAACAAATAAATGAGTATTTTTTTACATGATATATATAAAAAGTATTTTTTTTTCATTTCAATAAAGATAATACTTTCTTTTCATAGAAAAAGTATTTTCTTTCATTTCAACAATAAAAGTATTTTCTTTTCATGATGTAAAAGAAGTATTTTTTTTTATTTCAACAAAATAAGTATTGTTTTTAATAAAATAAGTATTTTATTTTCATGTTGTAGAATAATACTTTTTTTTTCAACCAAAAAAAGAGTATTTTCTTTTTAGTTATGGAGCACAAATATTAACGTTATTTTTGCGTATAAAAGTAAGAAGCACATTAGTTCCTTCGGATTTGTGTTAATTTTTAGACGAATAATTAAATTCCTTGAAGAAAATAGAGTACTGAAACGTTCGGTATTTGGGGGGAGGTGGGGGGAGGGAGGGAGCAAGCAAATATGGGGACTTAGGGAAGGAGGTGAGGAGAGTAGCATAAAATCTCTAACCAAACACTACAAAATATTTTATGAAAAAAGTTTTCCACTCACCAATCAAAAAAAAAAAATGATAAAATCACTCATTTTCTATGAAAACCTATTCTAGAAAAATAGTTTTCATGAAAAACATTTTCTTTCGCACCAAGCACACCCATAATGTCAAATTTATTAAAACCATCTCAAATACCCATAACCACAAATTCAAACTTAGCTTGTACCAACTCAGTTGTGAAATAGGCCGACATAGACTTGCGTTAATTTATGGGTAAGACTGTAAGTTAGTAACTACCATATCCATATGGTTAGAAGATAGTAACGATAATTGGGGTTTGTCGACCATTTAATTTTCTCGGCGCATGGCTCTTAAATTCTCCACCAGCCGCCCGCTTTCAAGTTCCAATTTCCGCATAAGAATCACGTGATAAAAACTGCATAATAAAGAAGCGTGGCAAATTTCCTCTCTCCTGTCATTTTCTTTCCACATACATATAAATAGAGCCACTAATTATCCCTCACAAATCAATCAAACCTCATTCACTCTTTCCTTTAGCACCTTATCTTCCTTTTGAAACCACTGAAACACTCATCGCCTGCTAAAAAAGATGTTTCTTTCCCTCTTACTTTCCTTCATTTTAGGGTTTCTTTCCTTCTCATTTTTGTCTTTCTCCAAAAAACTTCATCTCAGATTCAGAAGAATCACTCCCATCTATGGCCCTTCCTCTTACCCAATCCTTGGCTGTCTTATTTCCTTCTACAAAAATCGTCACCGTCTATTGGATTGGTACACTGAACTTTTGGCTGAGTCACCTACACAAACCATTGTCGTTCAACGCTTTGGCGCTCCTCGAACTATAATCACAGCCAATGCGAATAACGTTGAGCACATTCTCAAAACGGACTTTACTAATTATCCAAAAGGCCAGCCATTTACAGAGATATTAGGCGATTTTCTGGGGATGGGGATCTTCAATGTAGACGGCGAGCGATGGAACACGCAGCGCAAATTGGCTAGCCACGAGTTCAGCACAAAGTCATTGAGGGAATTCGTGGTCAAAACTCTAGAAGAAGTAGTTGAGACGAGACTGATTCCATTGCTTGACCAAGCTGCAAACTCTAACAAAGTTGTGGACTTGCAGGACGTGCTTAGGCGTTTTGCATTCGACACTATTTGCAAGGTGTCACTCGGCACTGACCCACATTGCTTGGATGATCTTTCGCACGTGCCAGTTCTCGTTGAAGCGTTTGACAACGCTTCCCAAGCGTGTGCCATGCGTGGGATGGCGCCTATATACGCGGTCTGGAAAAGCAAGAGAGCGCTCAATTTAGGGTCCGAGAAGAAGCTGAAAGAAAACGTGAAACGAGTTCACTGTTGTATTAACGAGATCATAGAGCAAAAGAAACAAAAGATCAATGAAAATAGGGATCACAGAAACATGGATCTTCTCTCTAGATTATTAATTGCTGGCCACGAAGATGAGGTGGTAAGAGATATGGTCATAAGCTTTTTAATGGCAGGAAGAGATACTACTTCTTCCGCCTTGACTTGGCTTTTCTGGCTAACTACCAAACATCACAATGTCAAAAACGAAATGATCAGTGAAATAACGTCGATCAACAATGGCGAAAAGGCACTCGAATTCGACGACTTGAAAGAGATGAAGTATTTACAAGCGTGTTTGAATGAATCAATGAGGCTTTATCCGCCAGTGGCTTGGGACTCAAAGCATGCGGCTAAAGATGACATTTTACCCGACGGCACAAGAGTTCAAAAAGGAGATAGAGTGACTTACTTTCAGTACGGAATGGGTAGAATGGAGGAGATATGGGGAAAAGACCGACTTGAATTTAAACCGGATCGTTGGTTGGATGAAAATGGAGTGTCGAAAAGTGTATGTCCATATAAGTTTCCAGTGTTTCAAGCAGGTCCAAGGGTGTGTTTGGGAAAAGAAATGGCATTCACACAGATGAAGTATGTGTTGGCTTCAGTACTAAGGCGGTTCGAGATTAAACCGGTTAATGTAGATAAGCCGGTTTTTGTGCCTCTTTTAACTGCACACATGGCTGGTGGTTTCAATGTGAGAATCTATCACCGTGGCAGCGGATGAAATGTAAAATATCTAGAGTGATTAATTAGTACTATTTACTGCTTGTTATATACTGAAAAATGAAAATCCAAATTAGTACGGGTATGTATAATATAAATATATAGCTTGAACTTTCTTGTGCATTTGTTTCGAATTAGGTTTACGCGTCATTGATGATTATTCAAGTGTTCATAGTTGTGGTGGAGACCGGATTTTTACCAAAGGGATCCAAAAATCAAAAAAGAAAATAAACATCCAAAGAAGCTAAGGGAATTCAACAGACAGAGTAATTTCAGCGAATATCGACTAAACCCCTTTAGCCCACCTATCTTCGGCCCGGTTCATATTACATGCATGTACGTGTCTGACATGAAATACACATGAAGTAAAGTTATCCGGCTTATTCAATTTGTTCACTTTCGTGAGTAAGTCTTGCTCCCTCCAGAAGAATGTGTATTTTAGACTCGATTTCATGATCTTTGAAAATAGTTTGCTTTACATGTAGAAATTAAGTAGAAACTATATATAGGAGGTACTATACATGATCACAACTTGTTTTCAATAGTAAAACCATTTTTAGAAATACTTGGAAAAGTAGTTAATAAAGAAATTAAAGTAGTTTCATTATATAATTAATGCCAAACAAGTGGGATATATAGAGGAACTAGCTAGTGCAAAAATGTGTAATCCCTTTTCCAAATCTAGCCAGCTAGAAGGCAATCTGCACATTGATGTTTAATCTCATTTAGGACTAGGAAATGCGGCAGTGTTCTGCTAGACGAGGAAATAGAGCTGAGATGTCATCTACATAGTCTTTCCCTATTATATTAATGGAGAAATCTAATTATTTATTCTGATATCAGTGGATTAGAAAAATGGTGGGTCTATTTACGGTTTCATTTTTGATGCAATGAATTAGATGGTCGATAAAGCCTTGTATCTTCATATGCCAAATGCGATGTGACAGAAAAAAACCATGTGACAGACAAAAACCACGAGCTCTAGTTTAGTTATTATTAGTTACGGATCCGAACACATGGAAGAAAGAATAGTTTCATCCATTCTATACATAAAATGGATGCTAAGAGTACTAATGAATCATCCATAAGAAATCAGTGGGAGTATGAATTTAAGAAACATGTGTTACATACAAGATGAATGAATTAACTTGAAATTTGTACACAGTAGGAGATCTGCAAAAATAGAAGAAAATACTCCTCGCCAAAGTCATATATCAACGGTGATCTCTAAAATCAAATCGCCTAATAAATAGTATATATGGTTGTCGCTGTTTTAGCCAGTCGTTTCCACCATTTAAAAAGCTTAATAAATAATACTAACGAGTATCTTAAAACAAAACATGCCTTAAGATGCCATAAGATCCTTCCATTTCAATCTTCCAACCTAGTTTCCAAAAAGAAAAAACCACATTCTTCTCTTTCTTTATGTTTTCGTTGACAACGTCAGAGCAACGTGGAATTATATTATCTTGCACTAATGTACGTGAAATTCTTTTAGACTATCAGCTCATTTAAAAGAATTACTGCATGTAACATGTCCATAAAAATTAGAATTACTAACTTGGTAAACAAGGCGCCAAACAGATAGATATTCACATTGACTATTAAGTTAAATCCCAGTTGCCATTGTTTTTGCCTCCACCCTTTGTTACTGGCAGATAAGGGTGGACATGTTTTTGTAAAAACTATCTCTATAACTACTTGTAGTCAACTAGCAAGGATTGGTAATCAGCATGCCATGCATGGGTTATCAACTACAAACGATCCACAGGATCATAATTATTGTAATCCCTAGTACTGTTTTATGAAATAAATGTCCAGTTAATAAAAGAAAATCCAAGTTTCCTAGCTTCTCCACAAGGACAACATCGAACAGAGGAAAAACTCTCTCCAACGACTCTATTTCGGCTCTTAAACAGTAGCGTATCTTCTCACACTCCACTTGATGGAGCCACTGGGAGGCCTCCTTCCGACGCGAACGGAGGCTCAAAAGGCTCCTCTTGATGGAACGATCCTGCCCAGTGAAGTAATTATAGGGAAACAATCTTATACTACCACTGTCGCAACTCCCAACTTTTCATCTGCGAACCCTATCCGCCATGGAAGGGAGAAGATGATAGCTCGACACTCTACTCACAATGGAATGCCAACCGTGATATTCAAAGCAAAAGACTACTATGAAATTATGGCATAAGAGTTTAGATACACAATAGTTGGCCGATTCCTGAAACCTTGTCCCCAAATTGATCGAATTCGATCAAGGTTTAAAGAAATTGTCACGATTAAAGGCTCTTCAAAAATTGGGGTTGATGACAACTACAACGTATTTATTAATTTAGTGAATGAAGGTGATTTCAAAACAGTATGTTTCACAAGACTGACTGAAATTGATGGAATGCAAATGTGGTTGCAAAAGTGGTCTCCGGACTTCAAGCCAAAGGAGGATCTTCCAATTGCTCTGGCTTGGTTGTTTCTTCCAGGTTTGCCGTTCCATATGCATAATTGGCACTATGTTAAGCAGCTTTTGAGTTCAGTTGGTACTCCACTGGCTTTAGATTCTGCGACTATGGGAAAAACTAGGCCTAGCATGGCCAAAATTCGTGTTGAAGTTGATCTGTTGAAACCCTTGCCTGAACGTGTTTTTGTTGGTCTTGAATTTGTCTCCGTTAAAAGGATACACTCAAAAATTAGAATACGAGGGTATCCCAAAGTACTACAAACACTATAGAAAATTGGGACACAACATGATTAACGGTAGAGCTCTTGAGAAAAAAGTTTCTATATGTATAGAAGAAGGACAAAAGATGCCATGAAGGAACATCTAATGCTCCAGCATTAAATAAGGAAATAGGCAAAAATGATGATAAAGATGAAAGAGGAAGAGGAAAGAACAAGACAAGGTGGAGAGTGAACCAACACAAGTGGAAAGATCTCAACAAAGTGAATGAAGAACAACACGAAGGTGATAACCAAAAAGAAAGACAAATAGTTATTGTTGTAATGAACAAGAAGAAAAAGTGGAAGGAAGAAACAAAGAAGATTCCAAAAAAAGAAAAACAAGGTGATATTCAAACATGTTGTACCTCAGGGAACTTCTCGAAAAAAGACACATCAAATTCCCCTTATAAACCAACAGGACATCACTGGTTCCGAAATTGATGAAGATCAGCAAGATATAAACAACCAAGCTCATTAAGAAAGGAACTTTGCAATTCTAGACAATCTCAAGAGGAGGAGCAATACATAACCAACTCATGTTAGAAACACTGAAGATAAAAGCAAAAAGGGAACAAGAGCTCCGAAGACAATGAATCAAAGGGTAATAGCCTAGAGGAAGAGGTTAAAAATAATCTGTTGGTTAACACCATTGAGGAAAACAAGGATGGTAATACCATGACAATAGAGAGGCTACAGGTATCAATAAAATCTTAGAAGCTGCTGAATTAAATTTCATGGGATATAGTGATACAAGCTCATCTAGCATTCCCACTGAGATCAAACAACAAGAAGGAATAAACTTGGTGGTTGATCAACTGTCTATGCAAAATGCTCTTCCGTAGAAAGAAAGGATCTTTGGGACAATCTTGAATGCTTAAGCCATGGTATCAATTCTCCTTGGTATATTGGAGGAGATTTTAATTTTATTGTTGATATGAGTGAAAAAATATGAGGTAAACCACATAGGATTCATAAATGTTTTGATTTCATCAATTGTTTTGATACTTGTGGGGTGACAGACATTAGTTTCTCGGGTCCCATGTTTACATAATGCAACAATAGGAGGCCAAGTAAGAGGATATGGAAAAGGTTGGCCAGAGTTCTTACTAATGATCTATGGAATCAAAAGTTTTAGAATAGTTCTACCAGACATCTTATTAGAACATGGTTTGATCATAGACCTCTTCTAATAAAGTATTGTAATATTAATCAACCTCCTATTAAGTATTTTAGATTTCTAAATTGTTGGGTGGATCAACAAGGTTTCTTTGATGTCGTTACGGAAGTTTGGGGGACTTAGTTTAATGGAAATCCCGTGTGGAGACTCCAGACCAAGGTCAAGAATCTCAGCAAAAAACTAAGTTACTGGTCAAAAAATGAGTTTGGTGATATCAATTCAGGTGATTAAATGGGAGGAAAAAGTTCAAGAGCTAGAATATATGGACCTATCTAATTTCTTAGGTCAAACCAGAGAAGATTCTAATAAGGAGCACACATGATATATCAAATGACTTAGCATGCATGAGTATATGCTCCAACAAAAATCTCAAATCATCCATGGTATCAACCAGCCTAATAAAGGGGGAAATATTGTGATCAAACTTAGAATGTCTTGGCCCTTTATCAAGGTTGTCCTTAGAAAATTTGGTTTTGCTAAGCCTTGGGTTAACTTAATTTTGAGGCTAATCTCAGGTGTGTGGTACTCAATCAATGTCAATAGAACTAGAAATGATAACTTCACTTTTTCACAAGGTCTCAAATAGGGGGATCCACTCCGCCCCTCCTTATTCATTATTTAAGCAGAAGTCCTTTCCAGGTCCCTTAGTATCTTGCAACTCAATTATAATTTTATACCTTTCTATATGTCTCATATGGTCCCTCAATTCAACCACCTGGCTTATGCTAATGATATTGTTGTCTTTAGTAGTGGCAAGAGCAGTTCAATCAAGCTTATCATGAAGGTTATCAAAACTTATGATAGTCATTCTGGGAAAAAAGTCAATAAGGACAAAAAAGAATTCTTGATTGCTCCTAAGATCACCGCTACCAGAATCAATAGAATTAGAAATTGCACTGGTATGATGGCCAATTTCCTTTCACTTATCTTGGGTGTTGATGGTAGGCTAGGAGCTTGTGTTATAGCTATATTTTACACTCTGGTTAATATAATTTGATTGTATTTGAGTCTAATTGCTAATACTTTGTACTTATTACGTGTGTTATGGTGTGTAGGATGTGACTTCGAGTGGAGAAACAAGTTCCGAGCTAAAATGGATGATTTGGAGCTTTGAAGTCTAAGTAGAAGCCCAAGAAATTAAGTAGGGGTCACGTTCGGGGTTAGAGGACCAAGTTTGGAAGTCAAAACGTGAGAAAAAAAAAGATTACTCTAGGAAAAAATGCACGGCCGCGCCGCGGGGTGCTGGGCGCTAGTGCAAAATTCCTGCAGAGTGTAAAAAATAAACTCTCTGAACTTCTCCACAGGCGTACTGCATGGGAAGACGTGTCATGCATCGCGTATGTGCAAATTTTAAAGAGTATTTCTCCTACTTCGGCTTGGAAAGGATAGTTTCGTCCGTACCCGTTCCTACATAGTATAAATACACCAAAAATACAAATTTTAGAGGACTCTTGACCTTGGAAGCTTTGGGAGAGCATTGAAGGCTATAAAACACAGAATTTCATCATCTTTCCTTCAATTCAATACGGGAGTTTGGATTGTAACATTAGATTGATATTTTCTTTCTCTTTAATTCTATTTGTGATGACTTTCTCCATATATATAGAGTAGTTTAATTTAGGGTTTGACATAATTTGGTGACTTAGTTGTTTATGGATTTGACTACAGTTTAATTGCTTGAATTTATTGGAAGAGCTTTAATATAGTTGTGATTTATTATTTATAGTGTTTAATCGAAAGAGGAACATCTTATTGAATGTTATTGCAGCGTATGCCTTAGTTTATTTTTGGTGATTCTTTGAAGTAATCGAGAGAGCTTTTTGAGTTACCGTTTAAATTAAGATTGAGAAATACTCGCGAGAAGTTTCTCTTAGATCATTCCTACCAATAAATTCTTGCAAGTTTCACCGCACTTCGCATTAATTTATTTGAAAGATTTAGATTTAATCGAGGGAGGAGTCTGAATCGGAAGTATAAGCTAATCACCTATTGAATTCGTGAGAATAGATAGAACCTCAAGAGTGAAATATAACAGTATCATATCCAGAATAACAACCTTGCACCTATCATGTCAAACCCCTTATTTATCACATTGATAAGAAACCAACTCTGCTAATATATAGATCTTTGCGGTCAATTGTCGATTTCTTTACTTTAGTAGTTAATCGTAATTTGTAATCATTCCAATCAAGTTTTGATCATCCTGAATAGTATTTTAACCAGGAATTAACCAGGAGACGATAATCATACTATACTATCTTTGGATAGCGAGCATCAACATTGTGTTGTGTGTTGTGTTTTGCACTCGTCAAATTTTGGCGTAGTTGCCGGGGATTGGCAATCAATAGTGTTCAGAATAGTTTTTGGTGCTAATTCAGAAACCTATTTTATTTTATTATTCACCGGTTTTCTTTTTCGTGTGCAGTCAACAAGTTGATTCTCTGGTGTATGACTCTATCTTCTTCAAAAAAATTGATTCCATACAATCAAGTGGTGGAAAATAGTCTGCGATAATTGAGGAAAAAGAAAGAACACAACAGAAAGCTCTTTAGATAAACCTTCAACTGAAGTACACATGGCTAATAACAGTGACGATGAAATAAACTTAGCTGCAAGAGAGGAATCACAATAAGAAGTTGCACGGATAGCAGCTGAGGCAGCCCGTCGAGTTGTTGATGAGACTATCGAAGATGATGAGGGTCGAAGATTCAATCTAAATCGGCCCTTGGTTGAAGACCAATTAAAAAATATGGTACCCAGACCTGGTAGATCATTGGGTGATTATGCCAGACTAATTTACAATCAGGGACTATCCAATGTCAGACCTCCACTAGTAGCAGCGGATAATTTTGAGTTGAAGAAAAGTTTGCTTCAAACTATCCAGAACAACTATGTCTTCAGAGGGAAGGTGAATAAAGATCTTAACACCCACTTGATGGATGTTGAGGAAATCATGAATATATTCCACTACAACGGAGTGTCAAAAGATGCAATTTTTACACCCCATGTTTCATACGTAAAAGTACATCGTAAGTCAATTGATGTAAGCTCATAAGTTAAATCATTTTTAAAAGTATAATAAGTAAGTTAATCATGTTACCATGTAGGTTTCAAATAATTAAGATCATGAATACCAAGTACCAAGAGTTTTGAAAGGTTTAGAACCTAAACGAATCGATAAAAATAAGTTTCCTCGAAAGCCGACAAGTTGGGAATGTTATAATATGTACTATTTGGGTGAGACTAGGGTGCTTAACATGATAAGGAGGTTATGTTATGAGTTATTTTAGTTTTATGATAGTCGTGTATTACGTTTTGAAGTCAAGCGTGTTATGGAACAAAAGTTGGCAAAGGTCATCACAAGTTACATTCAGAAATGTACTGAAACTTAGGTCAAATGTAGCTGAGCTTTTCTACCAATAACTTGGAATTGCGGGATGAGTCACCTACCAAATTGGAGATCTACGAGTCTATTTATATAGCACATTAAGTTTTTTGTCGATATGACATTGCAGTAAAGAGATATTTGCATTTTTACGAGACTGCGTAGACTGCATAGGTGACAAGTATGTGTGTCACCTACTTGCTTAAATGAAAGGACGAAATATGCCCAAAAGGGGATAGTTTGAGTCGGTCAAAGAGACCTTTTAAGGGATGATTTACTTAAGATATTACACTAATTATAGAGCAAAAAAATTAAAGATAAGCCCCCGCAAATCTCCCAAAAATTCAACACAAAACCCTAAATGATTTTTCTCTTGTTTTCAAGTTCTAGTTGGAGGAAAGCCTAGGTTTGAAGTAGCAAGATAGGAGTTGAGATATCCAACAAATAAGGTAAGTATACTTCCCTCTTTCATCCATTTTTTTGATGTAAAATTAGAGAAATTCGTTCAATAACTGTTAGGACTCACAAAACGGTGATCGGGAGCCGTGAGTTCGAATTATTCAACTTGTAGTGGACTGTTTTGTGGGATGTTTCACGTTGTTTTTGGGTTGTATGGTTTTCTACTATTTTATAGAGTTTTGAAAGATACATGGTATGGATAAACACCATATAATGGCGTAATGGTGGGCTGGTCGTTCGTCGTTACATTTTTGGGTTGTTTGACACTACTATGGTTGTCATTTGGTGTATGAAGTGATTGGGTATGTGGGTTGTTTTGTGGAATTTTGTGATGGAGATAAGGTTGTAATATGATGTATACATGTTATTATTGTTGTGTTTTTGTTGGTGTTATGTCGAATTGGGAGGAAGTAAAGATTATAGGGTATATGTTTCCCGTTTAATTATAAAATAAGCTTGTCGTTTGTCGTGCGATAGTTGTACCTTCTGTAACTTAATGATAGTATTATTATCGTTATTATAGATTAAGGTGAAACAAGATAAGTTCAACGTGGTTATTGGACAAACTGTGATAAGGTATGTTAAGGCTAAACCTTTCCTTCATTTTGGTATCTCGTAACTACATGCATTTGATAACCAGTCATAAAGAAAAGTTTGTACTCCTGAACTTTTGTACATTATCCTAGTCTCATAAGTTACAGTATTCTCTCTTATCGGGACTTTATATTGAGTTAACTATTGTCTTCTTCCAGTAAATAGAGCAGGGAGTCTATATATATAGTATTACAGTATTTTCACCACCATCGAGCTGCAATTGGTGGGTTGGCTCCTATTGGTCAGTATTATAGTATTTTCACCACTATCAAGCTATAATCGGTGGGTAGACCCCTATTGGGAAAATTTTGATTAGATGGTAAGTTATATACTGACCCTGCTATGGCCGAGCGAGTGAGCCCAGAATGGCTGATATACTGAGCCTAGTATGGCCGAGCGCCTATGAGCGAGCCTACTATGGCATAGCAGTTACATATACCTAGCCTTACAAGGCCATACAACTATTTTGCTTACTATATGTAGAGAGTTAAGTCAGTATCAACAGGTAAGCATATCTTCAGATTATCTTTGACGCCCAGTTACTTTCAGTTATTATATTACCAGTTCAATTTCAGCTTTTAGTTATTTTGTTGCCTTACATACTCGGTACATTATGCATGTAAGTCCTGATAGAAAGCTGGATAGACCTTGCCAGTAGATAGAGTCAAACATTAGCTTGGTTGGTAAGCTCTACTTCCTCAGAGTTACCAGGTCTAGACCTTGGAGTCCATTTTATAAATATATGTTTGATGGGTAGGTCGAGGCCCTATCCCGAACATGATACATTTCAGTTATCTATAGAGGCTTATAGACGAGTCCTGTATATTTTTAGTATCAGTAGATGATCATGGTAGCCTCGTCAACCTGCATAGTTATATATATGAGCTTTTGGGTATGTTTACCCCGCATATCAGAGAGACATTGTTTTCAGATAATTCAGAATATGGCACCGTCAGTCTTGATTGGTATTGTCAACTTGTAGGTAGGCCTCATCTGCCTAAGTTGAGAGCTTCCGCTTCAGAGTTCAAAGTTATAGAGTGGTACGCTCGGGTCGAATATGGCACCGGGTGCCGGCCATGCCTCCCTAGGTTTGGGCGTGACAAAAGTGGTATTAGAGCAATTCTATCCGAGGGAGTCTACAAGTTGTGTCTAGTAGAGCCTTGTTTATAGATGTGTTGTGCATTATATAAATAGGAAGCTACAAGGCATTTAGGAGTCTGTTATTCTTCTTTCAAATCCAAATCGTGCTATAGAGATGAGTCATAAGAGTTCGAGCCAGGACATATGTTTGCTAATGATATAGAGATTCTTGCAATTAAAAAAATTACAGCTAGCCAGAGATCTAATACAACAGCAAGTAAGGGCACTAGTAGAGAGATAATTCTTGACAACGTGGCCCAGATTGAGGCCCCTATCATATCATGCATACCAGATGTGCAGATTTCCATCTTAAGACCCTAAGATGGGAATATCAAACAAACCCCGTAAAAAGCATTGCATGGGAGTATTAGAAGGTAACAATATAAGTTTCAACATGTAACAAAAGCAATGTGAAGAAGGATACGAGGTACCCAGTTAGTGAAGATTATCAGTATTTACAATGCAGGCAGAGGAATACAAGTATTTTGAGTTTACATTCAACAGTAACAGACACCCATCTCAGTTATATCCTATGGGAGCTAACGAATATAGTTTAAGAGAAATATGAGATATCAGGATCCAGTAGGGGTTAGAGTAACCCAAAATGGTGGATAGATTATTAGCATTAGCTGACATTTCCAAAGGATATTGTAAACGTGATAATAGTTCTCCTTGTGAGACACCCAGGTGGTGCATTCTAGAATAGTATAGTCTGATATGGATACTAGAATGTCAGATTGGCACTGGAATCCTGGAAGGGATAAATATTTGCTTTAGTATGACTCTTGTCCCTAGTAAAAAGAGAATTTCAGGCGAGCCAAAGAGCCGATGAAATAGAGCAAGGGGAGCTAAAGAGAAAGATTATTTTGTTGAAGTTTTCATAATAAGGTAAAAGACAGAAACATCAACCGGAGAATAGGAAAAGAGTAAATGAAATGTTATGAATAAGATGTGATAAATGGGTGATAACAGTAAATCAAAATATGATAGGATGACAAAGTTTATAGTCAAGTGAGGAGAAGAAAAGAGGTAACAGGCCTTGAGACAATAAAATTGTATAAGCCATAAGGTCATACCCTCATTTCGAGAAATAAGTTAGTGACACAAACGTGATTACCAGAAGGCTAAGTTAGACCCCCCGGAGTAATAGAAATCAGTATGGTCTAGTGAACAAGATAAACTGAACATGAATTAGGGATCAGAAGACTCGATAATAGTCGACATCGTGAGAATTTTAGTGATAACGTTCCGGCAAAAATAGAATGGACAACAAAACACGACTGATACACATGGTCCACAACAAGAGAATCGCCCACAGGTGTCGACACATAAACAAGAGAACTCAAAGAATCACGAGATACTAGCGGTGCATAATAAGGCTCTCGGGGCCTAGAAGGGGCCGAAATACCACTAGCGGATGGAAGAGCTGGGTGAACGGGGCGACTCACATAGCCCCTACCATGACAAACTACAATTGGGGCACGAGTATCATTGTAAGTGCAAGACTCTAGAGACCTCTTGGCCTCCCTCTCCTCTCTCTCCCGGGCAAGCATACCCTCTAACCTCCTAGCAATACTCGCAACCTGTTGGTAAGAAATATCCATATCCAACTCCCGAGCCATGCTAAGCTTGATACTGAGGTGGAGTCCCTCAATAAACCGACGAACCCTCTCTCTAACTTTAGCAACCAAGGTTGGTGCATGTGAGGCCAAATCACTGAAGCGAACAACATACTCTGACACAGTCAAAGCACCCTAGCGCAACTGCCAAACTCCATGCGTCATGCGTCCCTAAGACTCTGAGGAACATAATCCCTCCAAAACATGTTCGAGAACTGAGTCCATGTAAATGAAGCTACCTTAGCCGGACTACCTAACTCATAAGCACACCACTACTGATAGGCTGGTCCTCTAAGATGGAATGTAGTAAAAGAAATCCCACTCGACTCCGCTACACCTATAGTACGAATAATACGGTGACATTCTTCCAAAAAACTATGGGAATCATCTATCGCCATTCCACTGAAGGTAAAAGGGTAGTACTTCTTGTACCTCTCAAGTCTGAGTTACTCCGCCTCAGAAACTGTTGCACTATGGAACCTGGTCAACCTGAACCCGCTTCTCTAGGGTACGGGTGACGGGAGTCTGTGCTCCTCGCCCGGCCTGAGATGTTGCAGGAGCAAGTGGAATCAATCCAGCCTGATCTAAGGTGCTGAACATGCTCAGAAACAGGGCCAGAGTCTCCTGGAGGGCTGGTACATCAACAGGTACCTTAGGTACCCGTCCTCCAGCTAGAGCTACTGGGCTCCTCTGTAGCAGTTCGTGCGGATGCTCTGGCTGCACCACGTGGACTTCCCCGGACTTTCACGGCTCTAGCAGGGGGCGCGAGTGATTGGCCATCAGATCCGCCTGTACATGTCCTCACCATCTGTGAGAGAATAAAATACAGAAGTTTAGAATTTCAAAGTCAGCAATTCCGCACGGCAAGGAATCAAAGAAGTGTAATCCTAACAGTTCCACAGCCTCCCAAAGATAAGTACAAACGTCTCCCTACCGATCCGCAAGACTCTAATAAATCGGCTTGTGACTCATGACACCTATGAACCTAGAGCTCTGATACCAACTAGTCACGACCCAAAACTCCTTCTGTAAAACGTCATGACGTCACCTAGTCTCTACGACTAGGTAAGACTAACAAATTGAGGAAAAAACAAAAATGGAAGTAAAACTTAACAACTAACCCATTTCATTCCAGTGTTGACTACATATTCATCTGAGAGGTTTCCTAAGATTTATATTAGAGAGATTGTTCGCCTCCACGGTATTCCAGTATTTATCATTTCAGACAGAGGTACACAGTTCACTTCACGGTTCTGGAGAGCCGTTCAGAATGAGTTAGGCACCAGAGTGGAGTTGAGTACAACCTTTCACCCTCAGACGGACGGGCTGTCCGAGCGCACGATTCAGATTCTCGAGGATATGCTCCGTGCCTGTGTGATGGATTTTGGAGGGTCATGGGATCGGTACTTGCCTCTTGTAGAGTTTTCTTATAATAACAACTACGAGTCCAGCATTCAGATGGCGCCGTATGAGGCTTTGTATGGTAGGCGGTGCAGGTCTCCAGTGGGATGGTTTGAGTCGAGCGAGGCCCGATTGTTGGGTACAGACTTGGTTAAGGATTCCTTGGACAAGGTGAAGATGATTCAGGATAGACTTCGCACAGCTCAGTCCAGGTAGAAGAGTTATGAACGGCGTCATGAGGTTCGGGAAGAAGGGTAAGCTGAGTCCATGGTTCATTGGCCCCTTTGAGGTATTGCAGCGGGTTGGGATGTAGCTTATGAGTTGGCCTTGCCTCCCAACCTAGCAGGAGTTCATCCAGTATTCCACGTTTCCATGCTCCGGAAGTATCACGGTGATCTGACTCATGTTTGATTTCAGCTCAGTCCAGTTGGACAAGGATCTATCATATGTTGAGGAGCCTGTAGCTATATTGGATAGGCAGGTCAGGAAGCTCATGTCGAAGACTATTGCCTCAGTCAAGGTTCAGTGGAGGGGTCATCCGGTCGAGGAGGCGACTTGGGAGACCGAGCAGGATATGCTGAGTCAGTACCCTCATCTTTTCACAGCTTCAGGTATGTTTCTATACTCATTCGAGGACGAACGATTTTCTTAAGAAGGGGAGAATGTAACGACCCGGTCAGTCGTTTTGAGAGTTAGCGCCCCGATCCCCTAATAACTGCTTCTCCAATGTCTAATTATGTTATTGGAACTTGTCGGAGCGTTGAGTGGTGAAATTCAGAGTGATTTTGGACACATAGTCCTTAAATGTGGATTTTAGCTTTTGAAATCAGGTTGTAGCTAGAACTAGGTGAAGACGGACCCGGAATGGAATTCCGAAAGCGACAGTAGGTTCGTAATGTCATTTATGACCTGTGTGAAAATTTGAGGTCATTCAGATGAGTTTTGACGTGATTCGGCATCGAATGTGGATTTTAGAAATTTCATAAGTTCTTAGGCTTGACTCTATGCCTATTCGATGATTTTGATGTTATGAGATGTGTTTTTAAGGCTCGACCAAGTTTGAATGAGGTATTAGGGTTGGTTGGCAGTTTTGGTTGAGGTCCCGGGTGTCTCGAGTGTGTTCCGGGTGTTCAAACGGGCATATTTTGGCCTAAGTCTTTGCTGGTTTTGTTGGTTTTTCATCAGCAGCTTTTTGTAAATTGTGATCGCAAGAGTCCCTCCGCGATCGCGTAAGGTCAGCGTGGGAGGTCTGTGATTTGTTCTCTGCGATCGCAAGAAGAGGGCCACGATCGCAGTGTGTTGGAAACTTGGTCTTCGCGATCGCATAGAGTATCCTAGGTCTGAGGGAGATTCAGTGTTTGTTCTATGCGGTCGCGTGGCCCCAACCACGATCGCGTAGCTGTGAGGTCAGAAGGTCCGCGATCGCAGACCTTTAATTGCGATCGTGATGAAGGAAGTTTAGGCATGTGGTACAATGCTCTTCGCGATCGCGACTATGTGTCTGCGATCGCGTAGAAGAAACACCTGGGCAGAATATTAAAACCCCAATTCGAGGGTTTAAGCCTATTTTCACCATTTTTGAATTTGAGAGCTCGAGAGGGGCGATTTTTGAAGACTTTTGCACCTGTGTAACTTGGATGAGTGGTTTCTATCCATCTTAGATCAGTTTCCATGATTCCAATCTTAAATCCAACCTTTAATTTCGAAACTTTTGGGTAGAAAATGGGAAAAATGGGATGAACTTCATAGACCAAATTATTGAGTTTTGATTGGGTGTTTGACCTCCGATTTGTGAGATTCTGATATGGTTAGACTCGTGAGTGAATATGTGTCCGGAAAAAATAATTTTTACTAGATTTCGAGACGCGGGCCCGGGGGACTTTTTGGGCGAATTTCCTTATTTCGTGTATTAGCTTCGATCTTATTAGTTATTTTGATTCCTTGAAATGATATATACATTATGTAATCGACTTGAATAGATTTGGGCCACCCCGATTCAGATACTCGTGGCAAGAGCGTGGTATTGAGTTGATTAGCGTAGTCAAGGTAAGTGGCTTGCCTAACTCTGTGTTGGGGACTTCCCCTTAGGAATTTTTATACTGATTTTGTTATGTGGATGTCGTGTACGTGAGGTGACGAGTGCGTACACGGGTCATTGCTGCTAAAATTCCACTTTTCCTTCCATGACATAACTCATTTTCATTCCTATATCATTGTTTTCTTGTCATAACTGAGTAGTTAGCGTAGGAAGAACTATACCTACCTGTCCTTACTTGAATTCCTCTTATTTGCTACTATTTGCACCATGCTTAGGTAGTTTTAC